>ONZH01003217.1:0-23011 GCA_900303285.1 Rhinella marina
AACAGTGACTCAAATTGCCACCCGTTACAACCAAGGTAGGCAGAAGAGCATCTCTGAACGCACAGTACGACGAACTTTGAGGCATATGGGCTACAGCAGCAGAAGACCACACCGGGTGCCACTCCTTTCAGCTAAGAACAGGAAACTGAGGCTACAATTTGCACAAGCTCATCGAAATTGGACAGTAGAAGATTGGAAAAACGTTGCCTGGTCTGATGAGTCTCGATTTCTGCTGCGACATTCGGATGGTAGGGTCAGAATTTGGCGTCAACAACATGAAAGCATGGATCCATCCTGCCTTGTATCAACGGTTCAAGCTGGTGGTGGTGGTGTCATGGTGTGGGGAATATTTTCTTGGCACTCTTTGGGCCCCTTGGTACCAATTGAGCATCGTTGCAACGCCACAGCCTACCTGAGTATTGTTGCTGACCATGTCCATCCCTTTATGACCACAATGTACCCAACATCTGATGGCTACTTTCAGCAGGATAATGCGCCATGTCATAAAGCTGGAATCATCTCAGACTGGTTTCTTGAACATGACAATGAGTTCACTGTACTCAAATGGCCTCCACAGTCACCAGATCTCAATCCAATAGAGCATCTTTGGGATGTGGTGGAACGGGAGATTCGCATCATGGATGTGCAGCCGACAAATCTGCGGCAACTGTGTGATGCCATCATGTCAATATGGACCAAAATCTCTGAGGAATGCTTCCAGCACCTTGTTGAATCTATGCCACGAAGAATTGAGGCAGTTCTGAAGGCAAAAGGGGGTCCAACCCGTTACTAGCATGGTGTACCTAATAAAGTGGCCGGTGAGTGTATATTTCAAGGTACACAGCCGTGTACTAAGTGATCAGACGGTGTGTATGAACACCAGGTATGAGAAATTACTTTGCAAGAGAACGCACAGTACAGTTGGCAATTGTAAGGTCTATATATTGTATATTTCAAGGTACACAGCCGTGTACTAAGTGATCAGACGGTGTGTATGAACACCAGGTATGAGAAATTACTTTGCAAGAGAACGCACAGTACAGTTGGCAATTGTAAGGCCTATATATTGTATATTTCAAGGTACACAGCCGTGTACTAAGTGATCAGACGGTGTGTATGAACACCAGGTATGAGAAATTACTTTGCAAGAGAACGCACAGTACAGTTGGCAATTGTAAGGCCTATATATTGTATATTTCAAGGTACACAGCCGTGTACTAAGTGATCAGACGGTGTGTATGAACACCAGGTATGAGAAATTACTTTGCAAGAGAACGCACAGTACAGTTGGCAATTGTAAGGCCTATATATTGTATATTTCAAGGTACACAGCCGTGTACTAAGTGATCAGACGGTGTGTATGAACACCAGGTATGAGAAATTACTTTGCAAGAGAACGCACAGTACAGTTGGCAATTGTAAGGCCTATATATTGTATGTTTCAAGGTACACAGCCATGTACTAAGTGATCAGACGGTGTGTATGAACACCAGGTTTGAGAAATTATTTTTCAAGAGAACGCACAGTACAGTTGCCAATTGAAAGGCCTATATATTGTATATTTCAAGGTACACAGCCGTGTACTAAGTGATCAGACGGTGTGTATGAACACCAGGTATGAGAAATTACTTTGCAAGTGAACGCACAGTACAGTTGGCAATTGTAAGGCCTATATATTGTATATTTCAAGGTACACAGCCGTGTACTAAGTGATCAGACGGTGTGTATGAACACCAGGTTTGAGAAATTATTTTTCAAGAGAACGCACAGTACAGTTGCCAATTGAAAGGCCTATATATTGTATATTTCAAGGTACACAGCCGTGTACTAAGTGATCAGACGGTGTGTATGAACACCAGGTATGAGAAATTACTTTGCAAGAGAACGCACAGTACAGTTGGCAATTGTAAGGCCTATATATTGTATATTTCAAGGTACACAGCCGTGTACTAAGTGATCAGACGGTGTGTATGAACACCAGGTTTGAGAAATTACTTTGCAAGAGAACGCACAGTACAGTTGCCAATTGAAAGGCCTATATATTGTATATTTCAAGGTACACAGCCGTGTACTAAGTGATCAGACGGTGTGTATGAACACCAGGTATGAGAAATTACTTTGCAAGAGAACGCACAGTACAGTTGCCAATTGAAAGGCCTATATATTGTATATTTCAAGGTACACAGCAGTAGTGCCAAATATAGTTTGGTATGTAGCAGAGCACCTAATACACCACTAATGCCTCTCTCTATCCCTACTCCAGCAGCTATCCCTGAATACGGCAGCCGTTCTCTGTAAAGTGTATCTTGTAGTAAAGCTATCACTGTACTGCACTATAGTAGCCCTGATAAGGGCTTTTAATCACGCTCCTGCCTGTCCAACAGCTAAAACCTGTCTCTCCCTTCTCCAGCCTCTGTCCCTGACTAAGTTCACGCAGCATATGCGAACGAGCAGGAAGAGCTGAGTTTTTAATATTCGAGGTCACATGGTTTTTCCAGCCAATCCATGTAGACGCCGTTTTCGCGATGCCAGCGTGCTCAGCGTGCCTGTCATACCCCCCCTGCATGGTGATTGGTGGAAAAAGAGCGCCAGGGAAGGTGGGAGGGGAAACGAATTCTAAGTGCGCCATCGCCGTTATACTCGAAAGAAATCGAGCACGCCGAATATCGTAGTATTCGATCGAATACCAGCTCGATCGAACACTACTCGCTCATCTCTAATAATAATATCACATGTATGTCAACAGTTTTCAACAGTATATCTGTCACATTAACTGTAAGAACGCTGCGCAGCTACTTAGTGACGTGACGGCGCGTGCGCACTAGAGGAAATGGACTTGCAGAGTTGGGCACTGCAAGTAAAGTGCGCACGCGCCGTCAGATGTGGGAGTGAGCACGCGCGGGATGTCAGCACTAGACCAGTGAGTCTAGTGCTGTCAATCAACAGACTAAGGGGCGTTTTTTTTTCATGCAGGGCGGAAAGAACAGGCAGGAGGGCTCGGAGATGTGGTGCTCGGAAGCAATAAGCACGCCTCCGAGTGCTCCGATGCCTCATTAGCATATTTATAAAAGTTAACTTTGTAGCATAATTGGAACTTAGAGAAGAGAAATAAAGGTATGTCTGTGATAGGTGTTTTGAGCCCTACCTGCCTATATTTCTAGCTTATCTACTTGAAACTGGTGACAGAGCCTCTTTAAACTTCTTTACAGACACGGCTCTAAGACCACATGTTGATAAGTATAAAAAGGGCAGTTCAGAGTGTCTGGTGGGAAACATGAGTTGTGCGTATGTATGTGAATCTGTATTGTATTGTGTGTACGTAGGTAAAAGTATTTTACTGGGAAAGAATATGGTGTAATACAAGTGTATTGTATCATCTATCTATCTATCTATCTATCTATCTATCTATCTATCTATCTATCTATACATACATACATATAGTGGCTTTTGGGCAATATACTGTACATGTACATAATTGCCATATAATATTGTAGAGTGTAATATTGTTAGATTATATATATATATATATATATATATATATATATATATATATATATATAAAATTATTATTATTTCCTGTAGGAGTGTCTTCACATGCTGCAGATTATGTCAAAGAAATGTTGGCAACTGAAAACCATTTTCATTCATTTGAATGGGCTCATGGATCAAGCTCGTGGATTTCTGTAAGCCCTATTCAGGTAAATGGAATTGATTTTGAGTTGTGAAAATTTCCACAACAAAATCGGCAGTATGTGAAGGTATCCTTAAACTTTTTGCACATCAACTTTTTGTTCTTCATAATACTTCTTCTGTCATGTTCAATATATGGGTAATGGTCACACGGTATTCTAAAAATAATTGGATAAGTCCCAGAAAAATAATTAGATAATACACCTTTAACACTAAATGGTGCTTTACCAGTTCTAAGATGTATTAGTTCAAATACAAAGATTGAATTTGTTGCTCACAAAATCTAAAACTCTATTCTCATCCTCTATTAAATATAGCAGAGGACTTGTGGCATGTTTCCAAGTAAGAACAAATCCTTTCCAATTTGTAAATTGGTAATTTGAACAAACTTTTTTTTCCTTTTCTTCTACACTATTGATTAAATGTCTTTTTTATCTGTGCTGTAGCATGTTCTTAATTACTGAGCAGGTTGAACTGAAAATGTCTTTTTTTATCAATTCCAAACTCCAGTTAACTCCATAAACAAATGCAGCTATGAATCTGTTTTATATGCCTGCATACAGTATATATGCTATGTGGAATTTAAATGTAATAATGCTAGTCCTTCACCTCCTAGGCCCCTATAAAGTACATAAACATGCCCATAGCACATGTTGTAACAACAGTAATGTTACCTTTGGCGCATTCCTCTGTGTTTTAGAAGTCCCAAATACGGAGTTTGAAATATATGCAAATGAATCGCCGCAAGTGCCCGGAGGCGGCGTTTAGTGCCTTGGAGTCCGGGCTCCAGTCCTTTTTTACATAAAATATCTGCCCCCGCTACTGCCTCCGCCCGCCCTGCACCTCATTCGGGTCCTCCTTCTTAGCAGGCAAGATCCCGCGTCTCTCGCCGGGACGGGGCATGCGCACTGCGAGAAAATCTCTGATTAATTAGTCTATTTAAAGTTACCCTATTTTCTCTGGAATCTAAATAGTGTAGCATATCCAAAAAGTCTAAAGTCCAGAAGGTTATTACTTTCATTTCCATCTACAATGTAATAAAGTCATATGGAAATATTGTATTTTTATCCTGAATTTTTTTTACAATTCATGTTTTCAAAGATTATATTGTCTAGTTATGTTCATTTATCATGTCACTTAAATCATTTAATATCAATCCAGACCTTCCAATGGACAGTAACAACATTTAATAATATCAAGGTCAATGAGTTAAATTCTGGAAGAGAAGTATTAAGACAACAATCAACGCTCACGGCAGCCTTCATGGTTTTAACCAGTGCACATTTAATTACTCTTCACAGCTGGTTCACCATCTATAAAAGTCACAGGATTCTGCAAATGTCAAGATGCCATGGATAACATAGTCATTTGAACAGCAGTAAAGCTTTGTTTATAGTAAAAGTTTATTTTTGTCTCTACAGAAAAATCTAATACAGTGCCTGAGTAGTCACTTGCATCCTATTGTCAGCAAAACTCATCACTTTCATACTCTCTCAGGTGTATACGATGTCCCAGTACTAGTAAGCATATAAAGTTGTTAAAATGCAATATGCTGCAAGTTAAAGAAAAAAGGATATTGCACAGAAGATATGAAAAACAATAAATCGGAAATAATATATCAAAATACTCTGACTGATAAAATATAATATTCTGTGTTTTTTTTTTAATTGTCTGAGTATCTCAGTTAGAAAACAGTTAGAAAACTAGCCAACAAAGATATTGTAGGCTCCAATTGGGATGATGATGGAGAGGTACTCTGTGTACTCCAAGATTGCTAGAGTATCATAATATGCTAAGACTAAGCATATGTATCTTTGCCACACAGTTGTCAGGCACATGACCATAGCCTGTTTTGTGGTCCACAAATTGCGGATCCACAAAACAAGGATCTTGGACGTGTGCGTTCTGGCCTCTGCCTCAGGATAGGTCATCAATATCAGATTGTTGGTCGTCCGACATTGGGCACCCCTGGCGATCAGCTGCACGAGGAGACAGCACACATAGTGTGCACTTGCCTTTTCCCGTTGCCGGGTGTCGGACCTCCACTGATCTGATATTGATGACCTGTTTTGAGGATAGATGATCTGTCTTGAGAATATTAAAAGCACGGAGAACCCCTTTAATTTGTGCCTAAACATTGGTATATATGCTTTGCACCACACTTAGTTTCTAAACTTGGGAAAAAAATCCACATTAAATGACGAACACACAGAACACCTGTGCCCTTACTGTATATTCATATTTTCAATTGCAGGTCTGGTGATTCACAGGCTCTTCTTCTACTATCGAAGATGGCCACTCCACTTCTCAGACAACCTGATGTACAATGTGCATTTGGTGGCCGAAAACATTCACTGCTGCCTTCAGATTGGCCAGCACTACTTACATGAGCAGTGCTGATTAATCCAAGTGCAGGGCTGGACAAGCAGAAAGTAGTCTGTGAAAAGGTGTTGATGAGCCTGTGAATCTGCAGACCTGCATCTGAAAACAAGGTCACCAGGTAAGTGTGAATGGAGATTGTTCCTCAAAAAAAAAAATGAGCCATCACTCAGCTCTGTAAACACAACTATACAAAAATGTTATGGGGGTCAGAATATAGCAATGACAAAAAAATAATATATATATATATATATATATATATATATATATATATATATATATATACACTCACCGGCCACTTTATTAGGTACACCATGCTAGTAACGGGTTGGACCCCCTTTTGCCTTCAGAACTGCCTCAATTCTTCGTGGCATAGATTCAACAAGGTGCTGGAAGCATTCCTCAGAGATTTTGGTCCATATTGACATGATGGCATCACACAGTTGCCGCAGATTTGTCGGCTGCACATCCATGATGCGAATCTCCCGTTCCACCACATCCCAAAGATGCTCTATTGGATTGAGATCTGGTGACTGTGGAGGCCATTTGAGTACAGTGAACTCATTGTCATGTTCAAGAAACCAGTCTGAGATGATTCCAGCTTTATGACATGGCGCATTATCCTGCTGAAAGTAGCCATCAGATGTTGGGTACATTGTGGTCATAAAGGGATGGACATGGTCAGCAACAATACTCAGGTAGGCTGTGGCGTTGCAACGATGCTCAATTGGTACCAAGGGGCCCAAAGAGTGCCAAGAAAATATTCCCCACACCATGACACCACCACCACCAGCTTGAACCGTTGATACAAGGCAGGATGGATCCATGCTTTCATGTTGTTGACGCCAAATTCTGACCCTACCATCCGAATGTCGCAGCAGAAATCGAGACTCATCAGACCAGGCAACGTTTTTCCAATCTTCTACTGTCCAATTTCGATGAGCTTGTGCAAATTGTAGCCTCAGTTTCCTGTTCTTAGCTGAAAGGAGTGTCACCCGGTGTGGTCTTCTGCTGCTGTAGCCCATCTGCCTCAAAGTTCGACGTACTGTGCGTTCAGAGATGCTCTTCTGCCTACCTTGGTTGTAACGGGTGGCAATTTGAGTCACTGTTGCCTTTCTATCAGCTCGAACCAGTCTGCCCATTCTCCTCTGACCTCTGGCATCAACAAGGCATTTCCGCCCACAGAACTTCCGCTCACTGGATGTTTTTTCTTTTTCGGACCATTCTCTGTAAACCCTAGAGATGGTTGTGCGTGAAAATCCCAGTAGATCAGCAGTTTCTGAAATACTCAGACCAGCCCTTCTGGCACCAACAACCATGCCACATTCAAAGGCACTCAAATCACCTTTCTTCCCCATACTGATGCTCGGTTTGAACTGCAGGAGATTGTCTTGACCATGTCTACATGCCTAAATGCACTGAGTTGCCGCCATGTGATTGGCTGATTAGAAATTAAGTGTTAACGAGCAGTTGGACAGGTGTACCTAATAAAGTGGCCGGTGAGTGTATATATATATATATATTTGGCACACAGGTACATCAGGTATCCGGGAAGGTTTTAGGCCAGGTCCCAGCGCTCTAGGACATACCAATCCTGTCAAAAAAATGCATTAACCAATAGAAGCATGGTCACATAACCCTTATCAGGCAATAGAAGCTCTCAGGCTCTTAGCCTCCACATACAGTCATGGCCAAAAGTTTTGAGAATGACACAAATATTATATTTTCACATGATCTGCTGCCCTCTGGTTTTTATGTGTGTTTGTCAGATGTTTTTATCACATACAGAAATATAATTGCAATCATATTATGAGTAACAAAAGCTTATATTGACAGAATGAGTTAATGCAGCAAGTCAATATTTGCAGTGTTGACCCTTCTTCTTCAGGACCTCTGCAATCCTCCCTGGCATGCTCTCAATCAACTTCTGGACCAAATCCTGACTGCTAGCAGTCCATTCTTGCACAATCAATGCTTGCATTTTGTCAGAATTTGTAGGTTTTTGTTTGTCCACCCGTCGCTTGATGATTGACCACAAGTTCTCAATGGAATTAAGATCTGGGGAGTTTCCAGGCCATGGACCCAAAATCTCTATGTTTTGTTCCCTGAGCCATTTAGTTATCACCTTTGCTTTATGGCAAGGTGCTCCATCATGCTGGAAAAGGCATTGTTGATCGCCAAACTGCTCTTGGACGGTTGGGAGAAGTTGCTCTCGGAGGACATTCTGGTACCATTCTTTATTCATGGCTGTGTTTTTAGGCACGACTGTGAGAGAGCCGATTCCCTTGGCTGAGAAGCAACCCCACACATGAATGGTTTCAGGATGCTTTACAGTTGGCATGAGACAAGACTGGTGGTAGCGCTCACCTCGTCTTCTCCGAATAAGCTGTTTTCCAGAAGTCCCAAACAATCAAAAAGGGGATTCATCCGAGAAAATGACTTTACCCCAGTCCTCAGCAGTCCACTCCCTGTACCTTTTGCAGAATATCAGTCTGTCCCTGATGTTTTTTCTGGAGAGAAGTGGCTTCTTTGTTGCCCTCCTTGAGACCAGGCCTTGCTCCAAGAGTCTCCGCCTCACAGTGCGTGCAGATGCACTCACACCTGCCTGCTGCCATTCCTGAGCAAGCTCTGCACTGCTGGTAACCCGATCCCGCAGCTGAAACACTTTTAAGAGACAGTCCTGGCGCTTGCTGGTCTTTCTTGGGCACCCTGGAGCCTTTTTGGCAACAATGGAACCTCTCTCCTTGAAGTTCTTGATGATGCAATAGATTGTTGACTGAGGTGCAATCTTTCTAGCTGCGATACTCTTCCCTGTTAGGCCATTTTTGTGCAGTGCAATGATGACTGCACTTGTTTCTTTAGAGATAACCATGGTTAACAGAAGAGAAACAATGATTCCAAGCACCAGCCTCCTTTTAAAGTGTCCAGTGGTGTCATTCTTACTTAATCATGACAGAATGATCTCCAGCCCTGTCCTCATCAACACCCACACCTGTGTTAATGGAGCAATCACTGAAACGATGTTAGCTGGTCCTTTTAAGGCAGGGCTACAATGATGTTGAAATGTGTTTTGGGGGATAAAGTTCATTTTCTAGGCAAATATTGACTTTGCAAGTAATTGCTGTTAAGCTGATCACTCTTTATAACATTCTGGAGTATATGCAAATTGACTTGTAGAAATGCAAGTATATGCAAATTTGACTTTGTAAAAATTAATAGTTTTATCTTTCTCAAAACTTTTGGCCATGACTGTACACACAGTTTTACAACAGGTTTCCATAACAGCCATTTTTCTTCACTACTGTAGGTCAGCTTTAAAGGGGCAGGACGCTGTTGATGACACTGTTAAAGAGGCAGAGTACTCAGACCACCCTCAAAAGAAGGAATTTTAAACCCCACTCCAAATCAGGTTAGGCCACTCCCTAATAATGTTAGACCACACCCCCTCCTACTCCACAGCCGTCAGAGATTAAAAAAATTAACATCAACATCAGGAGAGGTGCACAGGTTGGAGGGAGGGTGACTTTCTCCCTACAGCTCACGTCAGACAGCACAGTGCTGCTGTATGAGCATGAGCTGTTCAAAAGGACATCCTTGCGTCTGTCCAGGCCCTGATCCGGACAAAGGACAGGGAGTCTGAAAGGCAGACTGTCCAGCCTACAACTGGACCTCTGGCCACCCTAGAGCGGAGTGCTGTGGAGGTCACAGTTAAGGAAATGGTCTGCTATGGAGGTCAGTGCTAAGAGACAGAGTGCTGTAGAGGTCACTGTTAAGGAGGCGGGTTATTGTAGCAATTCTGTTAAGGAGATGGGATTCTGTGGAGGTCACTTATAAATGGAGGGTTACTGTTAAAGGGATGGACACTGTGGAGGTCACTGTTAAGGGATTGAGCACTGTGGAGATCACTGTTAAAGGGGCGGCAATGTGGAGGTTATTGTTAAGGGGCAGGAGACTGTGGAGTTCACTATTAAAGGGGCAGTCACTGTGGGGATCACTGGTAAGGGAGTGGCGGGTGCTGTGGAGGTCTCTGTTAAGGGGAAAGGGAATGGTGGAAGTAACATTTAAGTGCTGCTATGAAGGTCAGTTTTAAGGGGCAGAGTGTTGTATAGGTCACTTTTAAGGGGGTTAGGTGTTGTGGACACGGGCGGACTGGGAACTTAAAGTGGCCCTGGAAAAAATGCTAAAAAAGTGGCCCCGTTTTCTAGTCGGGTCGATATTGTGGTGCATTATACCACCCCAACAGAGCCAAATACCACAGTCCATCACAAAATACAGCCGCAAAAACTTCCACTGGCCGTCCGTGAGGAGGGCCCAGGCGGCCACTTGGGCATCGGCCCACCGGGAAATTTCCCTGTAAGGTCTATGGCCAATCCGCCCCTGGTTGTGGAGCTCACATTTTAAGTGAACGGAGCTCTCTGGAGGTCACTATTAAAGAGATGGGCTATTGTGGAAATCACTGTTAAGGAGACAGGGTACTGTGGAGATTACTGTTAAAGGGGTGGGCACTGTGGAGGTCATTGTCATGGAGGCAGGGGACTGTGGAGTTCACTATTAAAGGGACAGCATCTGTGGAGGTCGCTGTTAAAGGGGCACGTGCTGTGGATGTTACTGTTAAGAGGGTAGGCTACTGTGGAGGTCACTGTTAAAGAGGTGGGCACTGTGGAGGTCACTGTTAAGGGGTAAGGAACTGTGGAGGACACAATTAAAGGGGCAAGTCGTTGTGAAGGTCACTGTTAAAGGGAAGGGCATTGTGCAGGTCACTGTTAAAGGGCCAGGGGACTGTGGAGGCCACTATAAAAAGGGATGCTTTAGAGGTCACTGTGATGGAGAACACTGTGAATATCTTTTAACCTCACACACAGACATTAAATGAAACATACCCATGCCAAGCCAGGTCCTCTTCTGCTAGTATATATATATATATATATATATATATATATATATATATATATATACACTGTGTGTGTGTATATATATATATATATATATATATATACTGTGTGTGTGTGTGTGTGTGTATATATATATATATATATATATATATATATATATATATAATACAGACCAAAAGTTTGGATGGACACACCTTCTCATTCAAAGAGTTTTCAGTATTTTCATGACTATGAAAATTGTAGATTCACACTGAAGGCATGAAAACTATGAATTAACACATGTGGAATTATATACTTAACTAAAAATTGTGAAACAACTGAAAATATGTCTTATATTCTAGGTTCTTCAAAGTAGCCACCTTTTGCTTTGATTACTGCTTTGCACATTCTTGGCATTCTCTTGATGAGCTTCAAGAGATAGTCACCTTAAATGGTATTCCAACAGTCTTGAAGGAGTTCCCAGAGATGCTTAGCACTTGTTGGCCCTTTTGCCTTCACTCTGCGGTCCAGCTCACCCCAAACCATCTCCATTGGGTTCAGGTCTAGTGACTGTGGAGGCCAGGTCATCTGGCGTAGCACCCCATCACTCTCCTTCTTGGTCAAATAGCCCTTACACAGCCTGAAGGTGTGTTTGGGGTCATTGTCCTGTTGATAAATAAATGATGGTCCAACTAAACGCAAACCAGATGGAATAGCATGCCGCTGCAAGATGCTGTGTTAGCAATGCTGGTTCAGTATGCCTTCAATTTTGAATAAATCCCCAACAGTGTCACCAGCAAAGCACCCCCACACCATCACACCTCCTCCTCCATGCTTCACGGTGGGAACCAGGCATGTAGAGTCCATCCGTTCACCTTTTCTGCGTCGCACAAAGACACGGTGGTTGGAACCAAAGATCTCAAATTTGGACTCATCAGACCAAAGCACAGATTTCCACTGGTCTAATGTCCATTCCTTGTGTTCTTTAGCCCAAACAAGTCTCTTCTGCTTGTTGCCTGTCTTTAGCAGTGGTTTCCTAGCAACTATTTTACCATGAAGGCCTGCTGCACACAGTTTCCTCTTGTAGAGATGTGTCTGCTGCTAGAACTCTGTGTGGTATTGACCTAGTCTCTAACCTGAGCTGCTGTTAACCTGCAATGTTGACTGATGGTGACTCGGATGAACTTATCCTCCGCAGCAGAGGTGACTCTTGGTCTTCCTTTCCTGGGGCGGTCCTCATGTGAGCCAGTTTCTTTGTAGCGCTTGATGGTTTTTGCGACTGCACTTGTGGACACTTTCAAAGTTTTCCCAATTTTTCGGACTGACTGACCTTCATTTCTTAAAGTAATGATGGCCACTCGTTTTTCTTTACTTAGCTGCTTTTTTCTTGCCATAATACAAATTCTAACGGTCTATTCAGTAGGACTATCAGCTGTGTATCCACCTGACTTCTGCCCAACACAACTCATGGTCCCAACCCCATTTATAAGGCAAGAAATCCCACTTATTAAACCTGACAGGGCACACCTGTGAAGTAAAAACCATTTCAGGTGTCTACCTCTTGAAGCTCATCAAGAGAATGCCAAGAGTGTGCAAAGCAGTAATCAAAGCAAAAGGTGGCTACTTTGAAGAACCTAGAATATAAGACAAATTTACAGATGTTTCACACTTTTTTGTTAAGTATATAATTCCACATGTGTTAATTCATAGTTTTGATGCCTTCAGTGTGAATCTACAATTTTCATAGTCATGAAAATACAGAAAACTCTTTGAATGAGAAGGTGTGTCCAAACTTTTGGTCTGTATTGTATATATACTAGCTGAAGGACCCGGCTTCGCCCGGGTATATTTAATTTATTTAATTTACTGTTTGTGTGTGTGTGCTGTTAAAAGATATCGAGAGTGACCTCTACAGTGCCTGCCCCTTTAACAGTGACCTCTACAGTAGCCCGCCCCTTTAACAGTGACCTCTACAGCGGCCCACCCCTTTAACACTGACCTCTACAGCAGCCCGCCCCTTTAACACTGACCTCTACAGCAGCCCGCCCATTTAACAGTGACCTCTACAGCTGCCCGCCCCTTTAACAATGATTTCTACAGCAGCTAGAGTGGCCACTGTCTTCACCCCAGAAAGTCAGACCTCACCGGCCATTCCCCCAAACATGAAACAGCGCCCCCAGTTCCCATGACGACACACCACTAAACATGAGGCCATACCCTCCAGGCTACGTGAAGACATGGAGGAGAAGCTATCTGAGTGTGAGCTACTGAAAGGGTGGACATCCCTGCATCCGTCCAGGCACTGTGTCGGATGGAGAATAGGTAGCCAGAAAACTGGACTGTCCAGCCAAAAGCCGGACATCTGGCCACCCTAACATCAGCCTGACCCTAGGGTGGCCAGAGGTCTTGTTTTTGGCTAGACAGTCTGGCTTTCAGACTCCCTGTCCTCTGTCATGCACAGGGCCTGGATGGACACAGGCATGTCCTTTTGAACAGCTCACTCTCAGCAGCAGCACTGTGCAGTCTGAGCAATGAGCTGCAGGGGGAAAGTCACCCTCCCCCTACCCCTGCAGCTGAAAGAAGGTGATTTTTACCTATATTTTTAATCCTGGTCAAATGCGGCATGGAAGGGGCATGGCCTGACTGAGTCAGGGGCGTGACTTAGTGAGATCTGGGGGTGGAGCTTTTAAGCCTGAATTACAGGTCGATGCCATAGTAATTTAGGAGGAAGGTTGGTAGCAGTGGAGGAATACATCTTTTATTACTACTGAACAGTAAATATGTGAAATTTACATTATATGAGGTAATGATTGATGATGAATTAGTCTAAAACAAGTTATATTTATGGTAACCGAAATACTGCTTTAACATTGTCATCCACAGTGCTCTGCCTCTTTAATGCAGACCTACAGCAGTGAACTGGTGTGTGGAGACTAACTGCCTGTGAGCTTCTATTGGCTGATAAGGGTCATGTGACCAGGCTACTATTGGCTAATGCATTTTTTGGCAATATCTCAGGAACGGTACATCCTGGAGAGCTGAAAATTGTTCTAAAACCTTCCCGGACACCTGATGTACATGTGTGCCGAATTTTGTGATTGTAGCTGCAGCGGTGCGGATTCCTTTAGCCGACATACACACACACACACACACATACACTCAGCTTTATATATTAGATTTATTTATTTTCAGTAATAGAACTCAAGAAAAACTATATACCATATTTTTGTCCTATAAGATGCACCTGCCCCTAAGAGGCACCTAGGTTTTAGAGGAGGAGAATAAGGAAAAAACATTTTTCATTAGACCTCAGATCAGAGTCCCAATCAGACCCCAATGTTAATCAGACCTTAGATCAGAGCCCCAATCAGACCCCCAATGTTAATAAGACCCTTAATCGCACTGCAGCTCAGACCCCAATGTTAATAAGACCCCAATAACACCTCAGATCAGACCTCCAATCAGAGCTCAGATCAACCCCAATGTGAATGATCTCCCAGACCTCAGATCAGAGCCCCATTATGAATAAGGACCCCCATTCAGGCTTTAAATCAGACCCCTGAATATGAATTGACTCCCAGACCTCAGTACAGACCCCCTTGTTTAGAGCAAATAAAATTAAAAAAATCAATTTTCTTCTGCTCTTGACGCTGCTGCTGCCTCCTCCTTAGCAGCGAGGATCAAGGTCCATCTTTTCCTGCCACGTCCTCTGCTGTGACTTGACGTGCACAGCGTGAGGACACAGAGCGCTGATGTCCTTAAGCTATGCGCAGTCACAGTATAGCTGAAGGCAGAGGACCGGGAAGTGGTGAGTACAGAGCCCGGGGAGCGCTGCATTCACCATTCCCTGGTCTTCTGGTACTAATGAGAGCTTCCATAACAGTAATTAGTTGGTTTTATTGCATAGGGAACACCATGAAAATAAAACTCATAAAACTGTGGTAGAATTGCCTTTCTTTCCCCACCCCATCTGGATTTTTTACCACCCCATCTGGGGTAGAAAAGGTTAAAACAGTGATACATCATAAGATTTTTATTATTTAACATTCACCATATGTCTACATTATGTTGGCAACATTTTGGTAATATTATTTTGTTTTTAGGACATTTCAACTTTTTTTAAACCAATTCAGATCTGAAGTCACTTAATAGGGAGCTTACATAATAGAAACCACCTATAAATCATCCCATTTATGAAACTACACCCCTCAAACTATTCAAAACTGATTTTAGAAATTTTGTTAACCCTTTTTTCTGCAAATATTTCCATTTTAATCCATTTATTTCCCTGTAATACATCAAGGATATAACAACACAACAAACCTGATGCTGCGGTTTACAGGAACACCCCATATGTGGTCGTAAACTGCTGTATGGGCATACAAGAGGGCTCAGGAAGGAAGGAGTGCCATAGGGTTTTTGGCGGGCAGAATTTGTTGGAACGGTCTTTGGAACAAATCACGGAAAAAGGTGCATTTCAATGGTAAATGCAATTGATAATATATGGCTAAACCCTCACGCTGATGTTAAAATAATACTTTCGCCAATATATTCTTATATCAAGAACATACTGGAGCCCGAGCACCGCGTCAAGGTATCTCAGAGTGGCACGGGACCTAACGCTAACCTACCTATGCCATATGGGCAATTACAGAAGGAGCATACAGGCCAACACACAGCAATCAACCCCTAATTACCTCCAGCGTGAGATCACACATACAATGGGAGGAGAGAGGAGACTGTGAGTCCCACCTACCAATGACTCATGTGACTCAGGCTGCACAGGTGCACCAGAATGTTACCATAAGATCTAAGTCAAGACACATTCAAACCTGGAGTTGCCACACCTCCAGGTGTAAATGTCCAAACACAATCACGGAAAAAAAAATGGTCTAAAATGGCAGCGAAGTGGTCAAACCCCATATGCTGTTGTGCATATCAAACCGGGGAAGCAAATCCTGCACATGTGATCCGTTGCTAACAGCAGTCCACAGCAAAAATGCATACAATGGAGGATGCCTGCAGTGGACCACATGTACCACAAAAATATCCTACACAAGATAGCCAATTGTGCGGATGTGACAAACTATATAAACAAACAAATCACGTTAAAAGGCGCACTACGACGGTAAATACAATTGATAATATATGGCTAAACCCTCACGCTGATGTTCCCTCGTGCTCGGGCTCCGGTATGTTCTGGATATAAGAATATATTGGCGAAAGTCTCATTTTAACATCAGCGTGAGGGTTTAGCCATATATTATCAATTGCATTTACTGTCGTAGTGCGCCTTTTTACGTGATTTGTTTGATTATATAGTTTGTCACATCTGCACAATTGGTTATCATGTGTAGGATGTTTTTGTGGTACATGTGGTCCACTGCAGGCATCCTCCAATGTATGCATTTTTGCTGGGGATTGCTGTTAGCAACGGATCACATGTGCAGGATTTGCTCCCCCGGTTTGATATGCACAACAGCATATGGGGTTTGACCACTTCTCTGCCATTTTAGATCATTTTTTTTCCGTGATTGTGTTTGGACATTTACACCTGGAGGTGTGGCAACTCCAGGTTTGAATGTGCCTTGACTTAGATCTTATGGTAACATTCTGGTGCACCTGTGCAGCCTGAGTCACATGAGTCATTGGTAGGTGTGATTCACAGTCTCCTCCCTCCTCCCATTGTATGTGTGATCTCACGCTGGAGGTAATTAGGAGTTGGTCGCTGTGTGTTGGCCTGTATGCTCCTTCCGTAATTGCCCATATGGCATAGGTAGGTTTGCATTAGGTCCCGAGCCACTCTGAGATACCTTGACACGGTGCTCGGACTTCGGTATGTTCTTGATATAAGAATATATTGGTGAAAGTCTCATTTTAACCTTTTGGTGAGGGTTTAGCCATATATTATCAATTGCATTTACTGTCGCAGTGCACCTTTTTCCGTGATTTGTTTGATTATATAGTTTGTCACATCCGCACAGTTGGTTATCTTGTGTAGGATGTTTTTGTGGTACATGTGGTCTGCTGCAGGCATCCTCCATTATACAGTATGCATTTTTGCTGGGGATTGCTGTTAGCAACGGATCACATGTGCAGGATTTACTCCCCCGGTTTGATATGCGCAACAAGATACAGGTATGGGGTTTGAGCACTTCTCTGCCATTTTAGACCACTTTTTTTTCTTTGATTGTGTTTGGAACGGTCTTTGGGTGCCATGGTACATTTGAAGAAACACTGAGGTACCCTAACAGTGAAAACCCCAAAAAAGTGACAACATTTTGGAAACTACACCAACCAAGGAATTTTTAAGTGGTGTAGTGGGCACTTTGACCTAGCAGGCTCTTCAAAAAAGTAATAACACTTATACAGTGATCCCTCAAGATACAATGGCCTCAGGATACAATATTTTCAACCTACAATGGTCTTTTCTGACCCATCGTAAGTTGAAACTAGACTCAACATACAATGTCTCAGACTCAGATCCAACCACTTCTCTGGTAAAATATCTGTATTAGTTGCTAGTTAGCAGCTACTCCTGACTGTCATATGTAAGGACTTGTTTTATCTGTCTTAGTTATCTGTTTATTTTCTTAAATCTTCATTTTCCCTTATCTTGGATGACATTTTGGGGTTTTGGAACCGATTATTCAACTTAGGGCTCGTTCACATCAGCGTTATGCTTTCCGTTTGTGTTTTCCGTTATAACATGGTTATAACGGAAAATAACGGAAACCATAAGACGGAAGTCAAAACGGAAGCCTTTAGAGGCTTCCGTTTTGATCCGTCATAATAGAAGCCTATGAGAATCATAACGGATCCGTCTGAGTTCCGTTATGCTGAACGGAAAACAAAGTCCTGTCGACAGGACTTTGTTTTCCGTTTTGCATAACGGGAACCAAATGGATCCGTTATGATTCTCATAGGCTTCTATTATGACGGATTAAAACGGAATGCCTCTAAAGGCTTCCGTTTTGACTTCCGTCTTATGGTTTCCGTTATTTTCCGTTATAACCATGTTATAACGGAAAACACAAACGGAAAGCATAACGCTGATGTGAACCCACCCTAACAATGGTTTCATCATACAATGTTCGTCCTGAAACCAATTAATATTGTAACTTGAGGGACCACTGTATATATTTATTATTATGTAAACAGATCACACATATTATGAGGAGATATAATCGGTTCCACATATTGATGTACATGCTGCACATTAGCCCTGGATCGTGTTCACTCAGTCTAACGTATTGTGATTGCATAGACTGAGCGCTGGATGATGTTGATTATCCTAGCACTGGTCCTGGATCACATGATCATGGCTGGATGATCATGTGTGTGTTCCAGCGTGGATGTGTTGCGTACTTCCTATTATAGCTCTGCGCAGCCATAGTCTGCTTGTCACAACGCCAATACATGCCTGATTGGGGTCCATTCTGGTTAGTCCAAGTTTTTTGTAATTATTCATGTTTTTATCACTGCACATGGGTCTCACAGATGTCAATGTGATGTAGGTGATTATCAATTATGGCAATTTATGTACTTTTTTTTATTTTTTTATCATTATGTATTAATATTTCACTGCATCATGCTCCAATCACGTTTATCACTGTAATTGCTGGCAATATTTGGTATTCTTTTATTTTAAAAATCATGTATTGAAATTATTTTTGATAATTATGAATTTAATACAATTAGACAGTCATGCCTTTATATATACACTGAACACTGTTGTATTTCACATCACTGCTTGAGAAAAGTCCCAGTAAGGCCCCTTTCACACGAGCAAGTTTTCCATGCAGGTGCGATGCGTGATGTGAACGCATAGCACCCGCACTGAATCCTGACCCATTCATTTCAATGGGTCTGTGTA
This sequence comes from Rhinella marina, assembly GCA_900303285.1. Lineage (NCBI taxonomy): Eukaryota > Metazoa > Chordata > Amphibia > Anura > Bufonidae > Rhinella > Rhinella marina. Next base: position 18,817 of record ONZH01003217.1, read on the forward strand.
CATGAGCGTTTTTTTTTCACGCATCAGTTCTGCGTTGCGTAAAAAACGCAGCATGTTCTATATTCTGCGTTTTTCACGCAACCCTGGCCCCATAGAAGGGAATGGGGCTTCAGTGAAAAACACATTGCATCCTGAAGCAAGTGCGGATGCAATGCATTTTTCACTGATGGTTGCTAAGAGATGTTGTTTGTCAACCTTCAGTTTTTTATCACGTGCGTGAAAAATGCATCAAAACGCATTGCACCCGCATGGAAAAAACTGAACAACTGAACGCAATCTCAGACAAAACTGACTGAACTGGCTTGCAAAATGGTGCGAGTTTTCCTGAATGCACCCTGAAAGCATCCGGACCTAATCTGTCACGCTCGTGGGAAAGAGGCCGAAGAGGACTGAAACGTCGCTCTGGTGAAATAAAGAACATCCATTTTTGTGCACATGTTCTAGGAGTGCCGTGGAATTGCTAATATATATATATATATATATATAAAGAAAATTGTGCTTTAGGCCGAAACCTTCTTTTTCACAAGGGATAACAGGAAAATATCACCCCACAATTTGCTACCCATTTACAGAAGTACCCCATTTGTGGTCATTTGGGATATGCCAGGGTTTAGAAGGGAACAAGCGGCATCTGGATTTTCTAATATGGAATTTGTTGAAATGGTTTTTAAGAATCATATTTTTTTTGTTGTTCACTTTACTGTGTGATGTCTTATTTTTTGTGGGACAAGCTGTAGTTTTTATTAGCACCATTTTAGGGTACATAAGGCTTTTTGATCACTTTTAATCTCATTTTTTGGGAGATGAGTTGGGCAAAAATTTAAATTCTGTCTGTTTTTTATTTTTATTTTATTATGAAGTTCACCATGTGGTATATATGATATGATAACTTTATTCTGCATGTTGATACGATTATGGCAATACCAAATTTCTAAAGTTTATTTCATGTTTTACTACTTTGACATAATAAAATCCTTTTTTTTAATTAATAATCTGTTATATTTTCCATCGCCATATACTAACATCTATAACATTTTTATTTTTTTGCCAAAGTAGATGTCCAAGGGCTTGCCTTTTGCAGGACAGAATGTATTTTTTATTGGTACCATTTTTAAGTACATAAGACTCTTTGATAACTTGATATGTTTTATTGGGAGATGAGGAAACAAAAAACCTGTTGTAGCGTAATATTTTTTGCGACGTTCACTTGATGGGGTATATCATGTGATATTTTTTATAGAGTCGGTCATTATGGATGCGGTGATACCAAATATGTCTATTTTTCTTTTTTAGTTTTACATAATATAAGCATTTTTCGGAAAAAAAATCATGTTTTTGTGTTGCCATTTTCTTGCAGCCAGTGGCGTAGCTATAGGGGTCGCAGCGGTCGCACTAGCGACCAGGCCCCTAAGCCAGGGGGGGCCCCCCTTGCCACTTACAGGGCCGCACCGCCAATTAGCCGCACAGATGGGGGTGGCGGCGGGGCAGAGGGAGATGAGCACTTCCATTGTGGAAGCGCTCATCTCCATAGTCATCTGTATCGCCGTCCTTAGGACGGCGATACAGATGCTTGTATTGTACTGCGGGGCAGGGGAGGGAGAGGCGTCTCCCCCGCCCGTTCCTCTGAGAGACTGCAGGCACTAGGCCTGCAGCCTATCAGAGGTTGGCTCAGGCAGCGCGATGACGTCATCGCGCCATCTGAGCCATACAGCGCGGGACACAGGCCGGAAGAGGCCTGCAACGCATCGCTGCCAGCCTGTTGGAGGTAACTATTAGTGTTAATTTTTTTTTTTATTGTAGCAGTCACCAACCGGAGCTCAATTGGGGGCACTGGGGGCATTTTAGGGGTACATGGGGGCATTTTTACTCGCACATGGGGGCACTGGGGCATTTTACTGGCACAGGGGGCATTTTTACGGGCACATGGGGGCATTTTACTGGCACTGGGGGCATTTTTACTGGCACTGGGGGCATTTTACTGGCACTGGGGGCATTTTTATTAGCACATGGGGGCACTGGGGGCATTTTTACTGGCACTGGGGGCATTTTTACTGGCACATGGGGCACTGGGGGCATTTTACTGGCACTGGGGGCATTTTTACTGGCACATGGGGGCACTGGGGGCATTTGTACTGGCACATGGGGGCACTGGGGGCATTTTTACTGGCACATGGGGGCACTGGGGGCATTTTACTGGCACTGGGGGCATTTTTACTGGCACATGGGGGCACTGGGGGCATTTTTACTGGCACATGGGGGCACTGGGGGCATTTTTACTGGCACATGGGGGCACTGCGGGGCATTTCTTACTGGCACTTAGGTGCATTTCTTTATAGCATGGGAGCACTGGGGGCATTTTTACTGGCACGGGGGGCATTTTTCTGGCACATGGGGGCATTTTTACTGGCACATGGGGGCACTGGGGGCATTTTTACTGGCACTGGGGGCATTTTTACTGGCACATGGGGGCATTTTTACTGACACTTGGGGGCACTGGGGGCATTTGTTACTGGCACTGGGGGCATTTTTACTGGCACATGGGGGCACTGGGGGCATTTTATTGGCACTGGGGGCATTATTACAGGCACTGGGGGCATTTGTTACTGGCACATGGGGCACTGGGGGCATTTCTTACTGGCACATGGGGGCACTGGGGGGCATTTCTTACTGGCACTTAGGGGCATTTCTTTATGGCATGGGAGCACTGGGGGCATTTTTACTGGCATGGAGGCATTTTTTCTGGCACATGGGGGCACTGGGGCATTTCTTACTGACACATGATTTTGGGGGGGAATCAATGGGGGGAACTTCTGGCGCATTATTGGGGCATTTCTTACTGGCACATAATTTAGGGGGCATCTATGGGTGGGGAGCACTTCTTATTGGCACATTATTGGGGAGAAATTTTGAGGGCACTTCTTACTGGCATATTGGAAGTATTATTACTTCTGGGGCACAGTATCAGCATAGCGCAGTTATTTCTGGGGGGCGTTATGTTTACACTATTACTGGGCGCACTATTACAGGACACTATTTGCTGGGTGCAGTTATTTTAGGACACTATGTGCCAATAATTATTGAAGGGCACTATCTGTGTGGTACTAGTGGCACAGTACTGGGGGTGGTAGGATGATTTGTCCAGAAGACAGGAGGATGATGGAAAAGTAGTAAACTAAGATTTTTTTTCTGTCAAACTGCAGAGATGAGAAATGGCTGAAAAATGGCGTCTGGTCTGAAAGGAGAAGATGAGGAAAGAGAAGATCTACATCAGCGGAGACGTCACTGGATGTACGAGGTATGGGGCGCTGTATTAGGCTACATTCACACGAACGTTGTGTTTTGCAGACTGCAAATTGCGGATCCGCAAAAAAAGGATGATGTTCCGTATGGCATCCGTTTTTTTAGCAGATCCACTGTAACAATGCCTATCCTTGTCTGCAAATGGACAAAAATAGGAATAGACATACAGATGCGGACAGCATACAGTGTTTATTGAAGTGAATGGGTCCGCATCTGAGCCGCAAAATATGCAGATCGGAGGCTGCAAAAACAACTGTTGTGTGAATGTAGCCTTACCCTGTATGTTCTGTAGTGATATACGTAATGTTAGGAGGGAAAAGGTTAGGGTGAGAATTTGGCATGGGGGGGGGTGTCAATTTTTGACTTGGCCGGCAGAAAAGCTAGGTGCACCAGCACTGAGGGAAGGGGGGGGGACCCAAGCTGAACTCTTGCACCAGGGCCTATGAGCCTTTAGCTACGCCCCTGCTTGCAGCCATATTTTTAACATTTTTCTGGCTTCGGTCTTGTGTGAGGGCTCTTTTTTGTGGGATCAGGTGACATTTTTACTAGTACCATTTTGGGGTACATATGACTTTTCTTGGGGTACATATGACTTCATATTATGTTTTTTGAGGAAAATGGTGTTTTTTTATATGTGAAACTTTTATTTTTTTATTTTTTATTTTTATAAATCACTAATTTTACACTTTGTTAAATTCATACAAGACCCTCAACTTTTTTTTTACCATTAATTTCTCCTGTAACTGGGGCTGATGTAGTCCCAGTTACAGTGGAAATACGACGGCTTTATAGTGCTATACTATGCTGTACAGCCTCACTGCAGGGCTGATTAAGGTCTAAGGAAGATCCAGCAGGGACATGGAGGAATGATTCCTGCATTCTCGATGGGGTGCCC
>ONZH01003218.1:0-19622 GCA_900303285.1 Rhinella marina
GGGTGAGCTTTACAGAAAGATGGTGATGGAGTACCTAGCTGACTATACCAACATCAGGACCGATCACTGCTCCATACAACTACTGGGTTTCAAAGCTGGACACGTGGCCTGAACTGGCGCTGTACGCCTTGGAGGTGCTGGCCTGCCCTGCCGCTAGCGTGCTGTCAGAGCGGGAATTCAGTGCAGCTGGTGGCATCATCACCGATAAACGTACACGCCTGACAACTGACAGCGCTGACAGGCTGATGCTTATTAAAATGAATAAAGCCTGGATTTCCACAGAATTCAAATCTCCTCCGGGGGAAAGCAGCTAAAGATTAACATTGCTTATGTATCCGATTCCTCTTCTCTACTCCTCCTACTCCTCCTCCTTGGCGTCTTTGCCTATTGCTGACCCAAAACACAATTTTTTAGAGGGCCAACTGGCACTCTTTTACAACAATTTTTCCGGAGGGTCCCCTACAGGCCCTCTCTCCAAACAATTTTTCCGAAGAGCCACCTATAGGCCCTCTCTCTAAACAATTTTTCCGGAGGGCCACCTACAGGCCCTCTCTCCACACATTTTTTCCGCAGTGTCAACTACAGACACTGTAAAACAATGTTTCAGGAGCGTCAAACAGACAGTCCAAAACAATTTTTCAGGAGGCGCAAGTACCGACATTTAAAAAAAACAAAAAATTTGCTGAGGGTCGACTTTATGTACTCCGAAAAGAAAAAAAATTTTGGAGGCTCAACAAAAGCCATTTCACTGCATTCTCAGTCGGACAAAGTCATTGGTGGTGTAATCGCCATGCTGTGACAGGCTATATTTTTGGGTGCTTCACTAGCTACCGCATACTAACTCAGTCACTCTGTTGTCACCACCGCCATACAGGGCCACGGAAAATGTTTATGTGGTTCGCCTGCTCCCGCAGTGTCACTCGCTCACTCTGTTGTCACCACCATAGTGGTTTGCACTATAGCAGCCCAAGTCTACATATTCCACTTTTTCTCTCCAAGTGATCGATACTACATGTCACATTAGAAAATACGTTCTTTTGCTCTCAGTGATACAAATCCATTTTATACAGCTCAGTGGAACAATTCTGTAAGTTACAGTCCAGCATCTCAGTCTGCACAGACCACAATCCGTTGTTTCTGTGTAATTGATCTATACTGCACGTCACGTAAAAAAATATGTCTTTTTGCTCTCAGTGATACAAATCCATTTCATAAAATCCTTTCTTTCTCTTTAACTGATCTATACTGAACGTCACTTTAAAAAATACGTCTTTTTCCTCTCTGTCTCTCTAAACTATTTTTCCGGATAGGTGACGTATATGGTATTAAACTGAGAAGAATACATACAACACATGCCCCACTTGATCAATTTCATAGTTGACAATCGTACCTAAATTGACAGCCACAGCCATACAGGGCCACGCTAAATTTTTCCTGTGCTCTACCTGCTACCATCGTGTAGCTCGCTCAATGTGTAGTCACAGCCATACAGGGCCACGCTAAATTTTTCCTGTGCTCTACCTGCTACCGTCGTGTAGCTCGGTCAATGTGTAGTCACAGTCATACAGGGGGACGCTAAATTTTTTATGTGCTCTACCTGCTACCGTCGTGTAGCTCGGTCACTCTGACCGAGTCTGACCCTGGGGCCGCTCCTGTACTGCCCACTTGGAGGATTGCGGGGCCTACCTCGGTCACGGTTTCTCAGACTTACTATGCCTCTTCCTCCAACCCCTCCTCCTCCTCCTTTGAATTACCATCCGTGCTTCACCTTCTGCTATCTCAGTCTAACTCGGTCACTCTGTTGTCACCGCCATGCTGCGTCAGGCTAAATTTTTGGGTGGCTCACCTGCTACCTCATCTAACTTGGTCACTTGTTGGTGTCACCGCCATGCTGTGTCAGGCTTATGCCTGCATCGTGTGGCTGGGGATAGGAGAGCAGTGCCAGCATGGGCATGGGTGATGGACCTTTGTTGAACCTAGTTTGGTGCTTCCCTAACATGTGATGGGCATGTGCCTCGCCTTTCTTGGTCTGGGTGAGCACAATTGCCATGAGGATAACCACAAGGCTGTTGCAGGAGAATTTGGGGTAGTGGTGGGATTAGGCAGCCTCAGAGGCATCCATGCATGCTGCCCCTGCTGTTTCCTGTCCATTTCCGTGGTGTTTCCATCATTTTCTGAGGTTTCCAGGTTTTCACCCAGCCTTCCCTAGGCAGAGCCCTGGTCCCCTGCAAAAATGCTCGAGTCTCCCATTGACTTCAATGGGGTTCGTTACTCGAAACGAGCACCCGAGCATCGGGAAAAGTTCGACTCGAATAACGAGCACCCGAGCATTTTAGTGCTCGCTCATCTCTAATCATATACAATCATGTAGGCTATCTCATACATAATTGGACTTGCAGCTATGTAGCATATGATTAGTTATGCATATTCTTGTCATGTAACTGCATTGTTACTGTTTTGCTCCTGTTGGTAGAAATATATTTATCTTCTTGTATACTACAAAGTACAACCTGTTCTCCATAATAGCTCAGTGTGATATTATGTTGATTCCCAAGTGGAAGGTCCTTGGTTCAAATCCAGGAGCAGCCATGAAGATTTCCCAAGAAAAGCAAACAACATCATCCAGCTCATTGATAGCGGTACATTGTTACCCTTTTGCTTGACAGTGTAGATTACACTCAAAACGATTACATTAAAGGGGTATTCCCATCTCACAAATGTAGTTTGTATAGTTAGATATATCCATACCAATATTATTACTAATAGAATGTATTTATATAAAATGTACCGTTTAGAAGATTTTCCTATTTGTATATCCATTGTCCCACACACATCAGTCAGGCTGTTGCCCCTAGTTACGACCACCGCGGTCATGTAGTAGTGGTGGTCAGCTTGCTCCTTTTCACACCCGCTGTGAGGTAACTGCTGTATTGTGAACGCACATTGCATGAGTATGCGGAGACACATCTTAGGGGACTTTCACATCTGCGTTCTGGACGCTACCAGTAAAAAAAACAATGGTCAGGATCCAAAACGCAGACTTTATAAACGGATCCATAGAGATAAACTGATCTTGGAACATAATCCGTTTCTGTACGTTTTGGAAGCGCAGACAAAAATACTACAACCCTAAGATGTGTCTCCGCATGCTCATGTAATGTGCGATCACAATACAGCAGTTACCTCACAGCGGGTTTGAACAAGAGCAAGCTGACCACCACTACTACATGGCCGCGGTGGCCGTAACTAGGGGCAACGGCCTGACTGATGTGTGTGGTACAATGCCTATACAAATAGGAAAATTTTCTAAACGGTACATTTTATATAAATACATTCTATTAGTAATAATATTGGTATGGCTATATCTAACTATACAAACTACATTTGTGAGATGGGAATACCCATTTAACACATACCCCCTGGCTGTAATAAATTTCCAAATCCCTAAATTAATCCAGCCTAAAGACCAGACCTCTAACATAATTCAAACCTTATAACAGGCCCCTTAATAATTTCAGACCACACACCAGAAGAATTAGAAGAATAAATTCACAAACCAAGTCAAACATAAAAAAAACCTAATAAAGATAATAAAACATAGTTAAGGCCCTTTTAGACGGGCCGATGTGTCTCCCTGCCCGAGCGCCGATCAGCGATATCGGCGCTCGGGCAGGGAGCCTTTACACGGCCCGATGAATCGAGCGCCAGACCGCACGAGTGATCGCTGTATCACTCGTGCGGCCGGGAAGCTCCATACTGTCAGGCGCACATCGCCTGTTTACACAGGCCGATGTGCGCCCGACAGATTGGATCTTTTGTAGAAACCAAAAGATCCAATTAGCCGACGAACGAGCGTTTTGCTCGTTCGTCGGCTGATTAGGGCCACTTTTACACGGGCCGATTATCGGCACAAGCGTTCCTAGGAACGATTTTTCGGCCGATAATCGGCCCGTGTAAAAGGACCTTTAGACATCAGGGGACTGTGAGTGAAATGGTAAAACGTTTTGAGGTAGTTTCTGGTTGCAATTTCCTCAGTTTGAAATGTAATTAAGAAATGGCAGTTAACAAGAACAGTGGAGGTCAAGAAAGATTCTGGATGACTAAGAAAACTGTCAGAGACAGCTGATCATAAGATTGCTAGAAAGGGAAATGAGAAACCCCTATTGATTGAAAAAGATATGAAGTTGTGGTACATTGTTTTACTCTTAACACCTGTAAAAAGATGGCCTTCATGGAACAGTCATCAGAAGAAAACTGTATCATCACCAGACAGATCGGCATCGGATCATAAGTTTAGAAAAAAAAAACATTTGTGGATCAATGAGGTTAAAGTAGAGCTCTTTGGCCACAATGATAAAAATTTGTTTGGAAAAAAGCACAGAAATTCAAGAAAAGTACACCTCTCCAACCATTAAGTATGTGGGTAGATCAATCAAGCTTTGGGGTTGGCACTGGGAACATTTCACTGGTAGAGGAAAGAATGTATTCAATGAAATTCTAGCAAATTCTGAAGGCAAAGATAACACCAACTGTAAAAAAACTAAAGTTGAAAAGAAGACGGCTTCTACAAATGGATAATGATCCTCAAAATCACCTCAGAATCCACAACAGACAACCTCAAAAGGCGCAAGCTGAAGGTTTTGCCATGGCTCTCACAGTCCACTGATCTGAACATCATTGAAAATCTTTGGATAGACCTCAAAAGAGCAGTGCATTGAAGACAGCCCAGGAATCTCACAGAACTTGAAGACTTTTGAAAGAATAAAGGATGAAAACCCCTCAGATACGGATTGAATGACTCTTGGCTGCTACAAAAAGTGTTTCTAAGCTGTGATACTTGCCAAAGAGGGTGTTACTAGGTACTAACCATGTGAGGTGCCCAACGTTTTGTTTTGGAACCTTTTCCTTTTATGTAACAGTAACAGTAGTTTTGACAAGGAGTGCCCAAACTTCTACATGCCACGGAATATAAATTTTCAGGGCAATTAGATCCAATATGGTTGATCTAAACCACTTTGGAACCGAACCAAGCTTTAAAAAAAATAATGACAAACTTTGACAGGTTTGTTCCTCTCTAATTGGACCCAAAATATCTATCTATCTATCTATCTATCTATCTATCTATCTATCTATCTATCTATCTATCTATCTATCTCTTTCTTCACCGTAAGACCGGAGTGCTGCCTTATTTATTTATGCTATCTACTTGAATCCCTTCATCCCAGATTATATTGTGTGCTAGCACCTGGCTACCTGTGGCGCTGCTATTTTTGACTTTTTTTGTATCTATCTATCTATCTATCTATCTATCTATCTATCTATCTATCTATCTATCGTATTTTTCGCTTTATGAGACACACTTTTTTCCCCCAAAAGTAGGGGGAAAATTGTGGTGCGTCTTATAAAGCGAATACAAGTGAGCGCTTCCATTATGGAAGCGCTCACTTGTATGTATCAGGTGCTGGACCCCCAACAAACCTCAGATCAGCCCACCCAGCCCCATAAGCATAAAATAAAAAACTCTCTTACCTGTCCTGCGCCGCAGCTCCCCTCCGGTTCCAGCGCTCCTGTCTTCTCCGGGCCGGCGCTGCACTGTCCTGACCGCGTACAGATTCAGGATGTGGTGCGCGCACTATGACCTGATGCTGCACACAGTCAGGTGACAGCGCAGCACTGGCCTTAGAAGGCAGAGGAGCGCTGGACAAGGAGGGGAGCCGCGGCTCAGGACAGGTAAGAGAGTTTTTTATTTTATGCTTATGGGGCTGGGTGGGCTGATCTGAGGTCTGATGGGGGCTGATTGAGGTCTAATGGGGGTAGGGTGGGCTGATCTGAGGTTTGATGGGGGCTGATTGAGGTCTAATGGGGTAGGTTTGGCTGATCTGAGGTCTGATGGGGCAGAGTGCGCTGATATGGGGGCACAGTGGGCTGATCTGAGGTCTGATGGGGGCACAGTAGGCTGATATGGGGGCACAGTGGGCTGATCTGAGGTCTGATGGGGGCACAGTGGGTTGATATGGGGGCACAGTGGACTGATCTGAGGTCTGATGGGGGCACAGTGGGCTGATATGGGGCACAGTGGGCTGATCTGAGGTCTGATGGGGGTCTGACATGGAGGGCTGATATGGGGGTCTGATGTGATGTCCTGAAATTTATGGGGGGGTCTGATATGAGGTGTGATGGAAAATATTTTTTTCTTACTTTCCTACTCTAAAATCTGGGGTGAGTCTTATAATCAGGTGCGTCTTATAAAGCGAAAAATATGGTATCTATCTTTCTATCTATCTAATCTTCTTTGTTTCTACACAATTGACACTTTGGCCTCCAAAACCATTCATATTTTACTCCACCACTGCATCCATGTCTTCTAATAACTTAAAAGACATCTGTCAGCAGATTTGTACCTATGACGCTGGCTGACCTGTTGCATTTGGCAGCTGAAGACATCTGTGTTCGTCCCATGTTCATATGTGCCCGCATTGCTGAGAAAAAAAGGAGTTTTAATATATGCAAATGAGCCTCTAGTTTTGCATCCTCTCCACTTTGATTGACAGGGCTCAGCATGTTGACAGTTTCACCACAAATCAAATTGCCAAGAGCTAGGTAGTTGCAGAGTGAACAGAGCCTCTAAGTGTAACAGCAGCACCCCCATTGCTTCTAGAGGCTTATTTGCATATATTACAATATAATTTTTTTCAGCAGTGTGGGCACATATGAACATGGGGCAAACACCGCAACTGCTGCACCCTCTGGACTTTTATTGACAGGGCCATGTAGGCATGATGATATTCTCACTGCCTGGTCCTGTCAGTCAAAAAGTGGAGGGCTCAGCAGTTGTAGAGAGAGAGTAGAGCCTCTAGGTGTAATGGCAACGCCCCCGTTTGCTCCTAGAGGCTCATTTACATATAATAAAACATAATTTTGCTCAGCAATGTGGACACATATGTTCATGGGACCATCACAAATGTCTTCAGCTGCCAACAGGTACAAATCTGCTGACAGAAGCTCTTTAACATATAGAAAATATAATCATTGATAGGCTATAATGATGTTTCACAGTAAAGTAAATTTCAAATAAACTTTGACTTAGGAACACAAACTTTAGATGGAAGCAGAAATTATTTTATGTAAAAACATTTATAGCAAATTTATGTTTTACTTTTCCCAGATGCTGAAAATTGCCAAAAATGTTCCCATCATGAGTGGCCAAATGAGGAAAAAATCAAATGTATCTTGAGGAATCATGAGTTTTTCTCATATGAGACTGATGTTCTTGCCTTAGTCTTCTCCATCATCTCCATATTACTCTCTCTTATAACGTTCTTTATAATTGGAGTATTCTCTTTATTCCAGAAATCTCCCATTGTCAGAGCCAATAACCAGAACCTAAGCTTCATTCTACTGACCTCTCTCATGTTCAGCTTACTCTGTGTGTTTCTATTCATCGGTCGTCCAGTGGATATAACCTGCATGCTACAACAAATCTGCTTTGGGATCTTCTTCACAGTAGTTGTGTCTTCTGTCCTGGCCAAGACCATCATAGTCTGCATAGCATTCAAGGCCACCAGACCTGACAGCTCCTGGAGAAAGTGTGTAGGAGTTAAGCTTCCTTATTTTGTAGTGTTGGTTGCTCATCTATTCAGGTTCTGAATGCAGTTATCTGGTTGTCACTTTCTCCTCCATATCATGAATTTAACCTGGATTATCCTGGGAAGATCATCATCCAGTGTAATGAAGGTTTTGTCTTGGCTTTTTACCTCATGTTGGGTTATCTGGGGTTTCTGGCGGCTTTGAGTTTTGTTCTGGCTTTTATGGTGAGGACATTACCTGACATCTATAATGAGGCCAAGTACATCACCTTCAGCATGCTGGTGTTCTGCAGCGTCTGGATCTGTGCCCTCCCAGCTTATCTGAGCAGTACGGGGAAGCACATGGTCATCGTAGAGATATTTGCCATATTGTCCTCAGGAGGGGGAATATTGAGCTGCATGTTTTTACCTAAATGTTATAATATTCTGGTAAAACCTGAAATGAGCATAAAAGGACAATTACTACAGAAATGTCCTCAGTACAAAAGAAAGTAAATAGCTCTATGTTACAAAAATGGTTAATTAAATATAGTAATATTTGTAATTTCATGACTAAGTGCATTGTATCCTATTTATTCAGATAAAGATCATATTGATTATATCAATAAATATTCTCAGATTAAAATGATGGATGAAGATGTGGTTTCCATTATGTTTTTATTTTAGGAATTTGTAGCTGCTTTTTGTTCTATTTTATAATATCTCACTCTAATAAAATATTCAACAAAAAGTTATGGATTCCGTTACCACAGACCATCGCACAATTCTATGATGGAATGCATAACAGAATGCCCTTAGATGCATTCCGTTTTTCATTCTGTCATAATAGAAGTCTATGGCCGGCATAACGCATCAGTCTGGTCTCTTCTGCATAACAGAAATGGGATGGATCAGCATCATATGACCCAAATACTGAAACACTACAGGTGAGCGTCGGCTTATCTATGCCTGCGCTCACCTGCATACGCTACTGGGTTCTCCCCAACCTCTGTACGCAACTAGGGAGCGGGTGTATGCTGGGAAGCGTACACTGCTGGGTATTCCACACCCCCTGGTCCCCATGGAGAATAGGGAAACACTGGCCACGTAGTCACTCCGAGAAAGGCATGGGAGACCGGCGGCGCAGCATGGAGGAAGATAGCCACCAGCTCCCCATGACAGTACCCCCAGTTCCATGAGGGGCCACTATACCCTTACTTGCCAGAGCCAGTTTCTCAGGATGTGCCAGATGAAACCTTCTTATCAAAGAGTCAACAAGCATTTTGTTAGCTGGCACCCAAGACCTCTCTTCTGGACCAAACCCCTTCCAATGAACTAGATACTGTAATGAGTTTAAATTCTTCTTACATCAATGACTCTAGAAACCTTGTGTTCTAGTTGACCTGCAACCTCCACTGCAATGGAGGTTTTCCAGCAGGAGACACAGTTGGAACATATTTTTTCAGTGAAGACTTATGGAAAACATTGTGAATACAAAAAGAATCAGACAACAGTTACTTAAACAACACAGGGTTAATGATCTCCATAATCTCATAAGGGCCAATAAACCGAGGTGCAAATTTACTTGATGGTACCTTAAGGTGCAAATTCCTGGTGCACAACTACATTTTATCTCCCAACTTAAAATTTACACCCTGAGAGCACCTTTTGTCCGCCTTCGACTTCTGAACCTCCTGGGTTTCCTTCAGATTTGACTGAACCTAGACCCAGACTGTGCACAGTTCTTTAACTACAACATTAGCTTCTGGGACCTGGGAGGAAGACAGTGAAAAAGAACAAAATTGCGGATGAAAACCCAAATTACAAAAGAAGGGAGATTTAACATCTTAAATATTGCTCCAGAGACTGATTTAGGCGTTCAGTTTGACCGTTGGTTTCCAGATGGAAGGCCGAAGAGAACGACAAAGAGATATTAAATTTGTGACAAAAAGCCCTCCAGAACTTAGAAACAAACTGAACCCCTCTTTCAGAAACATGTAAAGGAGGATATGTAAGACGGGACATCTCTAGATAACAAGGGCCACCAATAAAACCTAGAAACGAGCTCCTTGGTGGCATTAATGCCCGATTGACCACTGAATTCCGAATTATGACACTCACCCAAAAGCCAGAGATGTAAATGACCAGGGGCAAATACCTTATCTTTAGGAGATTCAACAGGAGCCAAGTGTTGCCCCACAGTAGTCTCGGGCGTTAAATCAGCAGAGACTGTAGCCACAATAATAACTACCGGCAATATAGGTTTGGCTGGAGTGTCAGGAGATTGAAAGGCACAAAAGCTCCGGGATAGGGCACCTACCTTGACGTTCTTACTTCCTGAGTAAAAGTAATACAGAAATTAAAACATGTAAAAAAAACAATGCCCACCTAGCCTGTCTGGGATTCAAACGCCTAGCGGATTTCAGAAATATTACATTTTTATGATCCATAAGTATAGTAACCCGATGTGGAGCCCCCTTTAAGCACATTTAATAGTGAGCAACTCCCAATTTCCGATATCATAATTTCTCTCACATGGAGAGAACTTACGGGAAAAGGAAACACATGGTTTGAGTTTAGTGAGCATTAATGAGCCTTGGGAGAGGACTGCTCCCACCCCATCCTCAGAGGCATCCACCTCAGGCTTCCTTTGGTCTGGTTGAACCAAAACTGGTGCATCAATGAAGCATTTTCTTGAGCGCGTCAAAAACCCCAATAGCCTCTGGCGACCAATTAACTAAATCTACTCCTTTTTAGTTAGATCGGTAAGAGACTTGGCAATAACAGAAACATTTTTAATTAATTTTCTTTAATTTTATTTAATTTAATAATTTGAGAAACCCCAAAAAGTTGTAATGCTTTAAGGGAGGAAGGTAGCACCCAGTCTAATATGGCCTGCACCTTTCCTGGATCCATTTTAAGGGACAGAGGTGTGAGAATCTGTCCTAAAAACGAAATTTCCTGCACCCCAAATATACACTTCTCACCTTTAATGAATAATTGATTATCTCGAAGAATCTGCAACACTTGTCTAATATGAATAATATGTGACTCCCAGTTAGGTGAAAAGATCACGATATCGTCCAGATAAACTATGACAAATTTCCCAATAAATTGTCTAAAAATATTTTTGACAAAATTTTTTTAAAACTGCCAAAACATTACTCAACCCAAACGGTATTACTAAATATTCACATTGCCTCTCTGAGATCGAGTTTAGTGAACCAGTGAGCTCTCAGAATTTGATAAAACAGGTCTGGGGGAATCAAACACAAGGAGTACCGGTTCTTAACCGTAAGTTTATTCAGGTCCCTGTAATCAATACACTGTCTTAAACCACCATCTTTTTTCCCCACAAAGAAAAACCCTGCCCCCATCGGACACACAGAAGGTCTAATGTGTCCTTTGTGTAAACTTTCCTTGTTGTTCTGGACCCGATAAGTTATAAATGCGGGTATTTAGACCCCTGAATAAGATCAATCACACAATCATAAGGTCTAGGAGGGGAAAGGTAATCGGCATTGGACACCAAAAACACGTCAGAAAAGTCACTAATATACTTAGGGAGGATCTCTGACTCAATCGTGAAACCAGCTTGAATAACAGGTAGACATGAAGAATTACATTTTAACCGTCATTTTTCTAATTCACCCATGGACCAGTTAATGACCGGGTTATGGACCATTGGAGCCATGGTATGCCCAGAACTATTTCCACAGGCAAATTCTTCAGAGTAAGAAACAAACAAAATTCGGTATGTAGGGCTCCCAGGAACTGCACCGTGTCCTGCATCAAGAAATTGAATCCTGTCTGCCTCCTCGCCAACTTTAAGGGGTTTTGCCATCATAGACAATGGGGGCACGTTGCTAGGGAATAATTGAGGAGGGATCACTGCGGGTGCACTGCGTATGAGCACTGGCTCGGCTATTTCCATCGGCCCTATAGAAATGAATGGGAGTGGTGGCCGCACTTGTGCGGAGCGTTCCCATTCACTTCTATGGGAGTATTAGGGAGCTGCACCTGTTGGTGGCCAGACCCTGGGAAACCTGGGGTCCTTTAGCCACAACTCTCCCCGCTATGTTCTTGTAGTAGCTGCAGGTCCCAGAGCTGGGACCCACACCTATCAGACAATGGGGGCATATCCTAGCGATATGCCCCCATTGTCTGTGATGGGAATACCCTTTTAAGTTCAGAACCATGGTCACCGACAACAGGAAGAACATTGTGTCGGCGCTGCATCAAGGAGAACTGAGCCAAGCCCTCTGTATGGCGTGAGTGGTTCATTTGGGTGTAAATCGGTTCCTGAAGTCTTTCATCTTCAACAAATCCTGAAAATGGTTGCTTTATGCAATGTTTCCACGCATTGGAACTCCAATTTCCAGATGTTGGACTGATTATATGAGCAGAGGAAGGCCATAAACGATTTCTTGATGCGGCAGGCGGACAGGAGCACTCCCCTGTGTGACTTTGATGTTAGCCAGTGGCAGCTCATGCGTGACACTAGCCATTAGCTCAGGCCCTTTGAGGAGGCCACTCTATTTTTAGCCAGGACTAGGTGATGAACATGTCATTCCACTGATTTATGTCCTGAAACAGATGCTGCTAAATCTGGCTGGTAAGGGGACAGAAGACATGTTGCCTATATCTTAAGGCCACCTGGGCCTTGTTTGGGCTGCACTAGAGGAGGAGTAGGGATTCACACACAAGCAATGTATACAGAAATGGGTGGTTTTTCTGCAAAAGTGACAGGAAAAGGAGGATCAAGAGGAGGTAAAGGGTGAGGAAAAAGACAAGGTAGATGACCCAGAGACACAGTGGCAGTATGAAGTGGAGATGGAGTCAAAGAGTCCCTCTAGGTTCCTTGCACAAATTGCCCGATGCATGCTCGGCAGCAGCAACAAGGCATGCAGCAGAACCTGAACCATCAGGTGGTGGTATACTTGGACTGCACCCTGCCATCCCACATGGAAGATCCCCTGGACTACTGGGCAGTCAAACTTGATTTGTGACCGCAACTGGTAGAGTTTGCCCTGGTCAAGCTTTCCTGTTTGGCCAGTAGTGTGGCATTAGAGTGGGTGTTTAGTGTGGCTGGGGGCCATAGTTACCACAAGGAGAATTTGCCTTTCCACCCAAATGTGGAGATACTGACGTTTGTGAAGATAAATCATGCATGGATGAGCCAGGATGTCAGATGCTGCTGAATCTGGCTGGTAAGGGGACAGGAGACATGTCGCCCACATGTCATGGCCACCTGGGCCCTATTTGGACTGCACTAGATGAGGAGGAGGGCATTGACACACCGGCAATGTATACAGAAATGGGTTTCAAAAGACATGATCTATTTTTTGGGGGTTTTGTTCTTATCACAGATGAGAAGAAGGGCAAAATAAACAGTGGCATAAACACAAACTTACTGCTGACTCTACTCTGTCAGTGTAATAGAACAGGTTCTACAGAAATCTATGTGGAATCAGCTGACAAGTATGTAAAAGAGTTGCGCTCTTTCACTCAGTAGTACAATCTTTGGCCACTGCACGGTTCTTTATGAGTTCACACTTGAGTTATTTGGTCAGTTTTGGCCCTGTAGCTGACCAAATATGTGAAGTGTGAAGGGATTCTAAGAGTGACATCTGTCATCTGTGTGTCATACTGACTCACAGTATTGTTTCACTACCACAGCAGACTCCCTATCCATGTTTCTGCAATGCATAGTGTTCTACAAAACTATAAAGACTCTCAGCAGCCAGGAAATAGCTGTTTTTTAACGTGATTCGTCATGAATAAATTCAGATCAAATCAAATCTTTTTGGTAAATTCAGCGAACTGTCTGAATAAAATTTTTGAGAAATTCATTTATCTCTACTTATGGAGTAGTATTGTAGGCCAGTCAGTGCTCCTTTGGATTTGTGGGGAAATATATATGCAATTAGCATACTTTATATATGGAAGCAAGGAAAGGTGAGTGGGGAATGCTGTAACAAAACCCATAAAACTACTTACTGTATGTGGAGAAGGTATATTGCTTCCGCACCAACCACAGTTCTGAAGTGGAATGCTGGCACCACCTCCCCTCCCATAAGATCTTTGAAGAGAAGGCTGCAACCCACCCACAGCACAGCTGCTCCATGTGGGTGTACCCTAAGGCAGAATGGCCTGGGTATATCTAATTTATAGTGAACAATGACAAATTAATTAAGAACTAATCAAATTTCTTGGCAAATTTCAACAAAGTTGTTGAATCGACTTTTTCAAAACTTTGCTCATCTTTAATGATATTATTCACTATATAATAACCAGTATTGTGCATTCCCCTGATGTGATGGCAGTTTAAAGCGGGGCATGGGTGCCTGAATGTCCGAACCCCACCATTCAGTGACATAAACTGCAAGGCACTAGGACTGAAGACTATGAGGTAGTAAAACATGGCAGGTGCTGACGATGACAGAGTACTGACACTACAGTGGGTATTACACATACTAGGACTAGGGTGCATTATAATACAGGGATTACTGTACAAACTGGCAGTGCAGGTGGCAATATAATACACTGGACACTACAGGCAACATTATACAATACAGGTAGGAATACACTGCAAAGGACGTTAGAACTACAAAGGGCAGTGCAGGGGGTTTTATAAACACTGGGTGTAGAAAGGCAACATTATTACTACCAGGCATGGGATTTAGCCGATTCCCTCCGGTTCTCCAGATCCGGTTGTTAAAATTACAGACGGATTGGAGAACCGAGTTACCGGCTGAATCCCGATCCGGTGCTGCAGCAGGAGATGAGCGCTTCCATTGTGGAAGCGCTCATCTCCCAATGTAGGCAGATGAGTGCTTCCACAATGGAAGCGCTCATTTTCTGCCCGCGCTGTACTAGCCTGACCGCGTATAGCATCAGGACGTAGTGCGCGCACTCTGACCTGATGCTGCACGCAGTCAGGTGACAGTGCAGCGCGGGCAGATAAGAGGAGCGCCGGACCCAGAGCGGAGCCGCGGTGCAGGAGAGGTAAGTTTTTTTTTAATTTTTTTTATTTTGATGGGGCAAAGTGGTCTGATCTGAGGTCTGATGGGGGCACAATGGGCTGGTCTCAGGTCTGATGGGGGCACTATGGGCTGGTCTGAGGTCTGATGGGTGCACAATGGCCTGGTCTGAGATCTGATGGGGGCACTATGGGCTGCTCTGAGGTCTGATGGGGGCACAGTGGTCTGATTTGAGGTCTGATGGGGGCACAGTGGGTCAATCTCAGGTCTGATGGGGGCAAATTGGTCTGATCTGAGGTCTGATGGGGCACAATGGGCTTGTCTGAGGTCTGATGGCACAGTGGGCTGCTCTGAGGTCTGATGGGGGCACAGTGGTCTGATCTCAGGTCTGATGGGGGCACAGTGGACTAATCTGAGGTCTGATGGGGGCACAGTGGGCTGATATGAGGTCTGATGGGGGCACAGTGGGTTGATCTGAGGTCCAATGGGGGCACAATGGACTGATGTGAGGTCTGATGGGGGCACAGTGGGCTGATCTTAAGTCTGATGGGGCACAGTGGGCTGATCTGAGGTCTGAGGGGGGCATTGTGGGCCGATCTGACGTCTGAGGGGCACTAAGGGGGATTTTGTACTGGCACACATTATAATGGGCATTCTTTGTACTAGTGCTCATTTTAAGTATTGAAGGTGGCAGGATGATGGAAAAGTAGGAACCTAAGATGTCATTTGTCAAACTGCATAGACGAGAGATGAATGAAAAATCATCATGGCGCCTGGTCTGAAAGGAGAAGATGAGAAAAGAGAACGTCTGCATCAAAGGAGAAGTCACTGGATGTAAGAGGTATGTGCGCTGTATGCTGGATAGCACTGAATATAATGTGTATGCAAATATGTCCTTAGTGCTGGGTACAAATGTGTATACAATGTATATGGAGCAGGTAAATCTACTGTAAGTGTAGCCTAGGTGTAATTTATATACTGTATGGTGTGTATTGTATATGTGATTATGTGAGTGTAGTGTCTATATAGTCTGTTTATGTATGAGTAAATCCCAACCATTCCAAATCTGGCATAACTACTGTGTGGGGGACACAATGGAGACTAAGCAGGGTTGGAACATGAACAGATAGACATTGGGTGGAGTTAGAGGTGTGGGCCAGCGCTTTACAAAAACTTGCAGCGCTGGTAGTTTAGCTCCTTAGTAGAGATAAGCTCTTCCGAGCTTGGTGCTCATTCGAGCATTAGGGTATTCGCATATGCTCTCTACTCGGACGAGCATATCGCGATCCTCGAGGAAATGGCATCTTTCTCTTCCGGCATGTTAGGCGCCTTTTCTCAGCCAATCAACATGCAGGAGAGTCTTTGGTACCTCCTAGCATCACGTGGGGCCCCTACAAGTTGATAGCAGGGATTGGCTGGCCAGATCAGATGACCTGGGAATATAAGAATCTGGTCCCGCGCTGCTCGCATCAGACGCCTGCATGAGATTAGGGATAGAGCTGCTGTCTGTCAGGGAGAGTGTTAGGGCCTCAATTTAATTTTTGGTTAGGCAGGAATCATTCTCAAATAACCCAATAGCCCTTTTAAGGGCTGCAAGCACCTTTTTTTTTGGTCTCTTCCTGGCTGCTGGCTGGGACTTGTAGTGCAGCTACCGCCATCTTGGCTGCACACTGTGCACAGGGACATCACTTGGTCCACACAGAACCAAAAGAAATTGCCCAAAGTCCTCTCAGTACTCATTTTTGCTGCTGCAGGTGCTCCTTGGCTTGCTGGTATCTGTAGTGCTGTTTAGGGAATACGTTTTTTCTCTCAGTTATATATTGTACAGTGCAAAATTCTGTCGTGTGCTGCACACTAGCCGGAGTGTAAAAATATACGTCTTATCTCTCAGTTATATATCATACAGTGCAGTGACAAATTCAGTGGTTTGCGGTACAATAGCCGCCGTCTAAAAACTATGTTTTTCCTCTCAATTATATATACTACAGTGCAGTGCAAAATTCTGTTGTGTGCTGCACACTAGCCGGAGTGTAGAAAATATACGTCTTTTCTCTCAGTTATATATCATACAGCGCTGTGACAAATTCAGTGGTTTGCGGTACAATAGCCGCCGTCTAAAAACTATGTTTTTTCTCTCAGTCATATATCATACAGTGCAGTGACAAATTCAGTGGTTTGCGGTACAATAGCCGCCGTCTAAAGACTATGTTTTTTTCTCAGTCATATATCATACAGTGCAGTGACAAATTCAGTGGTTTGCATTACAATAGCCGCCGTCTAAAGACTACGTTTTTTCTCTCAGTTATATATTATACAGTGCAGTGCAAAATTCTGTCATGTGCTGCACACTAGCCGGCGTGTAGAAAATATACGTCTTTTCTCTCAGTTATATATCATACAGTGCAGTGACAAATTCAGTGATTTGCGGTACAATAGCCGCCGTCTAAAAACTACGTTTTTTCTTTCAATTATATATACTACAGTGCAGTGCAAAATTCTTTTGTGTGCTGCACACTAGCTGGAGTGTAGAAAATATCCGTCTTTTCTCTCAGTTATATATCATACAGTGCAGTGACAAATTCAGTGGTTTGCGGTACAATAGCCGTCTAAAGACTATGTTTTTTTCTCTCAGTTATATATCATACAGTGCAGTGACAAATTCAGTGGTTTGCGGTACAATAGCCGCCGTCTAAAGACTACGTTTTTTCTCTCAGTTATATATTATACAGTGCAGTGCAAAATTCTGTCATGTGCTACACACTAGCCGGAGTGTAGAAAATATACGTCTTTTCTCTCAGTTATATATCATACAGTGCAGTGACAAATTCAGTGATTTGCGGTACAATAGCCGCCGTCTAAAAACTATGTTTTTTCTTTCAATTATATATACTACAGTGCAGTGCAAAATTCTTTCGTGTGCTGCACACTAGCCGGAGTGTAGAAAATATCCGTCTTTTCTCTCAGTTATATATCATACAGTGCAGTGACAAATTCAGTGTTTTGCGGTACAATAGCCGCCGTCTAAAGACTACGTTTTTTATCTCAAACATATATCATACAGTGCAGTGACAAATTCAGTGGTTTGCGGTACAATAGCCACCATCTAAAGACTACGATTTTTCTCTCCGTTATATATTATACAGTGCAGTGCAAAATTCTGTCGTGTGCTGCACACTAGCCGGAGTGTAGAAAATATACGTCTTTTCTCTCAGTTATATATCATACAGTGCAGTGACAAATTCAGTGGTTTGCGCTACAATAGCCGCCGTCTAATGACTATGTTTTTTCTCTCAATTATATATACTACAGCGCAGTGCAAAATTCTGTCATGTGCTGCACACTAGCCGGAGTGTATAAAATATACGTCTTTTCTCTCAGTTATATATCATACAGTGCAGTGACAAATTCAGTGGTTTGCGGTACAATAGCCGCCATCTAAAGACTACATTTTTTCTCTCAGTCATATATCATACAGTGCAGTGACAAATTCAGTGGTTTGCAGTACAATAGCTGCCGTCTAAAGACTATGTTTTTTTCTCTCAGTTATATATTATACAGTGCAGAGACAAATTCAGTGGTTTGCGGTACAATAGCCGCCGTCTAAAGACAACGTTTTTTCTCTCAATTATATATACTACAGTGCAGTGCAAAATTCTGTCGTGTGCTGCACACTAGCCGGAGTTTAGAAAATATACGTCTTTTCTCTCAGTTATATATCATACAGTGCAGTGACAAATTCATTGGTTTGCGGTACAATAGCCGCCGTCTAAAGACTACGTCTTTTCTCTCGGTTATATATCATACAGTGCAGTGACAAATTCAGTGGTTTGCAGTACAATAGCCGCCATCTAAAGACTACGTTTTTTCTCTCAGTCATATATCATACAGTGCAGAGACAAATTCAGTGGTTTGCGGTACAATAGCCGCCGTCTAAAGACAACGTTTTTTCTCTCAATTATATATACTACAGTGCAGTGCAAAATTCTGTCGTATGCTGCACACTAGCCGGAGTTTAGAAAATATACGTCTTTTCTCTCAGTTATATATCATACAGTGCAGTGACAAATTCATTGGTTTGCGGTACAATAGCCGCCGTCTAAAGACTATGTCTTTTCTCTCGGTTATATATCATACAGTGCAGTGACAAATTCAGTGGTTTGCAGTACAATAGCCGCCATCTAAAGACTACGTTTTTTCTCTCAGTCATATATCATACAGTGCAGTGATAAATTCAGTGGTTTGCGGTACAATAGCCGCTGTCTAAAGACTACGTTTTTTCTTTCAATTATTTATACTACAGTGCAATGCAAAATTCTGTCGTGTGCTGCACACTAGCTGGAGTGTAGAAAATATACGCTTTTTCTCTCAGTTATATATCATACATTGCAGTGACAAATTCTGTGGTTTGCGGTACAATAGCCGCCATCTAAAGACTATGGGGGAGATTTATCACAACTGGTGAAAAGTAGAACTGCCTTAGTTGCCCCTGGAAACCAATCAGATTCCAGCTTTCATTTTTCGCAGCTCTTTTGGAAAATGAAAGGATCAATCTGATTGGTTGCTATGGGCAACTATGCCAGTTCTACTTTACACCAGTTGTGATAAATCTCCCCCTATGTTTTTTCTCTCAGTTATATACTATACAGTGCAGTGAAAAATTTTGTTGTGTGCTGCACACTAGCTGGAGTGTAGAAAATATACATTTTTTCTCTCAGTTATATATTATACAGTGAAGTGAACATACAAAATGTTGAACCAAAAAGCTAAGGGTCTAGGACGAGGGCGTGGGCATTCAAATAGTGTAAGGGGCAGAGGCCGTGGTCCTGGGCAGGGTGACACAGTACATGTTGATGAGGGAGCAGTGGAACGCCGCAGAGTTTTGCTCCCTAGCTTCATCTCGCAATTTACTGGGTCACGTGGTACACCACTATTGAAACAGTGCGAACAGGTGATGACGTGGATAGCGGACAATGCGTCCAGTAATTTATCCACCACCCAGTCTTCCACGCAGTCCACCCACACTAGCCAAGGGAGTAGACCTCTGGCTCCTCCAGCTCAACCTCCTTCCCCACAG
>ONZH01003219.1:0-26651 GCA_900303285.1 Rhinella marina
CTAAGTTCCATCTGGCCTGGCCTGATGTCCAGAATCCTCCTGGGACCCAACCTGTATGATTTACAGGCTCCTTCCCCCCTAGGATTCTTCCCTAGGATTCTCTCCTCCTAGGATTTTCCCCCTAAGATTCTCCTCTAGAATTCTCCCCTACTGACCATGGCCAAGGCTTTTTTTTATAATAAATTGTAGCATCCCCCCCTGTGAAGTTCCCATGCCAATGGTGCCGACCAATCTCATTCAAGATCAAAATAGTGTCCTGATCCTCCAGATTTCTCCACCCTCTATCTGCGCACAGGAATCAGGCCGATGTTCCCACATTAACATTTTACAATTACCTGTCTCTTCCTTGTTTTCACCCAAACGCAAACTACTCAAGTTGGAGACATGTAACCTAGGTGAACAATAGTGGGTATTTGCAATGGACTGGGAAAAACACCCAAGAGCCTTGATTACTAATGCAGAGAGGCTTCCTGATATTTCAATTAACCCTGACAAACTGGTTTAAAACCGTGTTCAGACCTTTTCATCTATACAGAGTGATTCTCTATTGTTTTACAATTCAGTTATACACTTATATAATACATATAGATAGACACTTATATAATACATATAGATAGATATACATTTTATCATAACCCATATCTGTATATCTCTACAAGAGGGACATTCTCCAGGTCCTTCGCACCTACAGAGCCCGGATTTTGGTCACGGAGAAAAGAGGAGCAAAGATACTGGAGAAGGCCAGGAACGCTCACCCATTCAAGGTCACCAAGCGCGGCAGGCAAGCAAATCCACCACAGCCAGCCCGGCTAAGCAAAAACCACGGTGGGACACTTCACTCTCCTTTGAGAGTGTACAAAGCTCACCCGATGGAGACCGGCAGGAGGAACAGCCCGATGCCCTGGAGTCCATAAAGCCTAGCGGTAAGGCCGCAACTGAATCCTTCATGAGGGACGCCATGTTGGCTTTAAGGAGCTTGATCCAAAAGGATATTACACAGGCCATATCAGTCATTGCTTCCAATGTAGAAGAGTTAGGTGGCAGAGTTGACCACATGGAGACAAAGATGGGTGAATACTCCTCAGCACACAATGACCTAGTTGATGCCCATAATAACCTAGCAGAGGAGTTGGATGCAGTTAAAGCTAAGATGGCGGATTTGGAGGATAGGAATCGCCGAAACAACGTGAAATTCAGAGGTATACCTAGCAAGTTTCTCCATCAGACCTCTCCTCTTATATTATTAAGCTCATAAAGAAAGTTCTTCCTCAGATTCCAGAGACGGACTTGGTTATAGATCGTGCTCATAGATTGCAAAAACCTAAAAATCTTCCAGATGAGGTTCCCAGGGACGCAATCGCCCGCATACATTTTTTTCATGTAAAAGAACAACTCATGCAAGTGAAAAGAAAGATGAAGTCTCTCCCTGAACCATTCCAGAATGTCACTTTATTCATGGACCTCTCTCAAGCGACTCTTCAATCAAGAAGGAAGCTCCTTCCAATCACACAAGCTCTACGCAACAATGGAACCCCTTATAAGTGGGGTTACCCCACTAAACTTACGTTCTCATTAGAGGAAACTCGCTATACAATATTCAACGTGGAGCAAGGTAAAGCCCTCCTGATGAAGTGGGGAATAGCAGTACCCTCTGTGGAGCCCGGATCCAGCCGTCGTACAGATCCCAAGAAAATGGTGAAAGACTGGTCGTCGGTGAAGGACAATCCATGAGGCCATACGCCCGTCGTAAGTTCGGAATATAACAGGACACTGTACTTGTGTTATTCCTAACAAACCTTTCTATGCTTTCTATGTGATGGCCCTTAACTATGGGCACTATTTACTTACCGTATTTTGCACCTAGGTTTTAGAGTAGGAAAATAAGAAAAAAATATTTTTCATCAGATCCTCTTATCAGACTGCCCATAAATTTCAGGACATCACATCAGACCCCCATATCAGCCCTCCATGTCAGAACTCCATCAGCCCTCCATGTCAAACAGACCTCAGATCAGCCCACTATGGCCCCATATCAGCCCACTCATACCATCTTACTGTGCGTCCACCAGACCTCAGATCAGCCCACTGTGCCCCCATCAGACCTCAGATCAGCCTGCTGTGCCCCCATCAGACCTCAGATCAGCAGAATGTGCCCCCGTCAGACCTCAGATCAACAGTATGTGCCCCCATCCGACCTCAGATCTGCAGAATGTACCCCCATCAGACCTCAGATCAGTGTCTTGTGCCCCCATCAGACCTCAGATCAGCCCACCCAGCCACTTATAAAAACCTTACTTACCTGTCCTGCGCTGCCGCTGCCCTCCGGTCAGGCGCTCCGATCTCTTCCCTGGCCCGCGCACACTATGACCTGACGCTGCGTGCAGCATCAGGTCATCGTGCGCGCTGGCAGGGAAGAGAGTGGAGCGCAGGACTGGAGGGCAGCGCAGGACAGGTAAGTAAGGTTTTTATAAGTGGCTGTGTGGGCTGATCTGAGGTCTGATGGGGGTCGCTACGTACAAGTGAGCGCTTCCTTATGGAAGCGCTCACTTGTATTCGCCCTATAAGACGCACTGCATTTTTCCCCCTACTTTTGCTCAAGTTGATTTTTCAATGTTTAATTTAGAGGCAGGTGTGTCATTTACTAGCTTGTTCTTCTTGACCAACCATGTCTATCAGGTGTATATCCATTAATACCAAGGGTCTTAACAGTCCATACAAGAGGTCCCTGCTGTGGAAAGAGGCCAAATCTCTTAAGGCTGATGTGCTATTCATCCAAGAGACTCACTTTGCTAAAGGTAAAGAACCTAAATTTAGACATAAACAATTCCCTCATGTTTTCTGTGCTAATGCACCTGTTAAAAAAGCAGGGGTGTGCATTGCACTTAAAGACACACTCACATTCCAATGACACAAGATTGTGGAAGACAAAGATTGCAGATATATAGCACTAAAGTGTTCCATCAGTAATAATACTTTCACTCTCATTAACATATATGCACCGAATACCTCTCAAATTGCATTCTTGTCCAAAACCATGGAGAAGTTAAAACCAATGATATCGGGTCACCCCATTATATGTGGAGACTTCAACATAATCTCTGACCAGAGATTAGACTCTACATCTAAACGGAAAGGTATCACACCCACTCTTCAGACATGGTTGGGAAAGGAGGAATTATATGATGTTTTGCGATGCATGCATATAGAAGAAAGAGACTATACGTATTATTCCCCTAGACATAAAATATACACAAGAATTGAGATGTTCCTTACATCTAAGTGGGCAATGGCTGAGATAGAGACATGCAGCACTCATAATATTACATGGTCTGACATGCGCCTATCTCCCTAGTGGTGCGCACTCCTGCATATCCAAATAACACATATGCATGGAAAATGAACTCATATGTTCTCTCTCTACCTACAATAACTACCTTGTTAAAAGACAATCTTAAGGAGTTTTTTTGAAGTCAATGCCCCCTCTACCTCCGTCAATTTCCTATTATGTACCACTCACAAAGCATATCTGAGAGGGATGTTAATACAACAAACATCCCGACTAAATAAATCTCGTAAAGAAAAAACTGCAAACCTATTGGACAAGATAGCCCGATTGGAGTCCCAACATAAAATAGATCATTCCCCCCAAACTCTCACCCAATTATTGGACACTAGGATATCTCTGAGGAAGGAACTGGAATGCTCCTTTGATAGGTTCACCAGGGCACTAAAATCTTATTATAATTCATATAATAAAGCTGGCAAATTGATGGCAAATAGAGTTAAATCAGTTCAGATTAAAGCCAGGGTAGCTTTCCTTTAATCTACACACACGTCAGAGCGCATCATAAATCCACAAAAGATAGCTGATGTCTTTAGTAAATATTATCATAATCTGTATACTCTTAAAGATGATGGGACAACCCATCAACCGTCACAGGAAGAGATTAATAATTTTTTTACATTCGGTTAAGCTTCCATCTTTAAATGAGGACCAAATAGGGAAACTGGAGGAGGATATTACTATTCAGGAAGTTAGCCAAGCTATTAAGGGACTTAAAGGGATTCTGTCACCACCATTTTACAAATTAAGTTATTTATACCATCAGATTCATCTAGTCATATGGAGTTCTAAATGGTAATTGTTATAGGGCATAGATGCAGTCACGATTTTTAGC
This sequence comes from Rhinella marina, assembly GCA_900303285.1. Taxonomy (NCBI): domain Eukaryota; kingdom Metazoa; phylum Chordata; class Amphibia; order Anura; family Bufonidae; genus Rhinella; species Rhinella marina. The sequence continues at coordinate 4,179 of ONZH01003219.1, forward strand.
AGCTGTCAGTCACTTACTATAAGGAGCCCAAGGGGAGTTGACAAGCGTTGCAGGAGCCCGGGCTCGGCGATTCCTTGGAGCCCAGGACCGCCCACCTATTTAATATTCACTTCACTGAGTGAGTCAGTGAAGCTCCGGCGCGGCTGAAATCCCGCGCAGGCGCAGTACATCAAGAGGCCTGCGCCCGTGCGGTCTGCGGGCAGCGGCCTCACCTGATGTACTGCGCCTGCGCGGGATTTCAGCCGTGCCGGAGCTTCACTGACTCATTCAGTGAAGTGAATATTAAATAGGTGGGCGGTCCTGGGCTCCAAGGAATCGCCGAGCCCGGGCTCCTGCAACGCTTGTCAACTCCCCTTGGGCTCCTTATAGTAAGTGACTGACAGCTGCTAAAAATCGTTTTTTTTACCTCAAAACTGCATCTATGCCCTATAACAATTACCATTTAGAACTCCATATGACTAGATGAATCCGATGGTATAAATAACTTAATTTGTAAAATGCTGGTGACAGAATCCCTTTAAAAAGGGCAAGGCTCCAGGCCCAGATGGTTACACGGGAGAATATTACCAGACTTTTTCAGAGGAATTAACACCATACCTGTGCAAGGTTTTCAACTTGGCTATGCCTATGCATAGCCAAGTTGAAAACCTTGCACAGGTATGGTGTTAATTCCTCTGAAAAAGTCTGGTAATATTCTCCCATGAAACCATCCGGGTTCACTGCCGGCAGAGATGCTTAAAGCAACTATTATCACCCTCCTTAAACCGGGGAAACCTCCTACTGACCCAGCTAATTTTAGACCAATATCCCTGATTAATGCAGACGTTAAATTATACACCAAAGTCCTGGCTAATAGACTTCTGCCGATATTGCCAAACCTAATCCACGGAGATCAGGTGGGATTTACCAAAGGGAGACAAGCCCCAGATGGCACCCGCGGACTTATCAACATTATTCATTGGGCAAATATGAAACGTACACCTTCCGTTCTGGTTTCATTGGATACTGAGAAAGCATTCGATAGAATCAATTGGCTGTATGCTTTTTCGACCCTCGCGCATTTTGGCTTTCATAGGAAAGCAATTAGTGCAATTAGAGCTCTATATTCGAATCCTTCTGCTCAGGTCTTGGTTAATGGTATTCTATCCAGTCCTTTCCACATTACAAATGGCACTCATCAGTGATGTCCCTTGTCACCAGATTTTCACCCTTATGATGGAACCATTGGCGTCCCTGGTCAGACAGTCACCTGACATTAAAGGTATTCCATGCTCATTCTCATGAGCATAAAATAAATCTGTTTGCGGACGATGTAATTCTTCTCCTTTCTAATCCCCTTAATTCTCTTCAAAATGTGACTGAAACACTAAACATATTTAGCAAAATTTCATATTACAAGATTAATGTCCACAAATCTCAGATGTTAGCAATATAGTTACCATCTCATCATAAATCGCACATCTCAGGTCTCTTCCCATATCAATGGGCGACAGGATCTATCCCTTATTTAGGAATCCAACTCACTCCCACAACTAGCCAATTCGTTAAGGCTAACTTTCCTCCACTAATGGTCTCTTTAGATACCGAAATGAAAAGATTGATAAAGTTTGAGATAAGCTGGATGGAAGGATAGTTCTGTATAAAATGCTCATCCTGCCTCGTATCTTATATATCTTTCGTACACTTCCAGTTCCCATTCCTCGCACAATCTTTCTTTCGCTTCGCTCCCAGATAACCTCCTTTATCTGGCAGGGAAGGAGACCGAGATTGGCATACTCATTGTTGATTAAAAGCAAACAGAATGGTGGCATGGGCCTCCCTGATTTGGAAGGCTATTATTTAGCATTCTTGGTAGATCAAACTAAATATTGGGCTGAAACATGTAGCTTAAAATCATGGCCTCATATTGAAGCTAAGATGACAGGAGTTGAGAAACTAGATGTGCTATTAGGTCTACCAGACCAAAAGAATTGGCGCCCCAACACCATACCGCCTACGGTCCATGCTTACCTAATGGCTTGGAGAATGAGTTGCACCAAATTACAGCAACCAGAATCTAAAACCAAGGTACAGGTAAAATTAGAGGTATTGAAGACATATATGCCAGATCTGCTTATAGACAACTGGCTACAAAAGAAAGTGAAATTTTTATCAGATTTATTCACTACTGAAGGAATGTTGTCCTTTCAAGTGCCGTCTGAAAAATTCCAGCTGCCCATTACAGAGCAGCACACCTATAACAGAATAGCACCATTCCTGTCCTCTGATTTTCCAGTACATATGGAAATGCCTACTAATATGCATGATATACTTAAACCTATAAGTGTGACGCATCGGAAAAATACTAGAGCATTATATGATGCTTTCACTTACAATAATGTTTTTAGCAAAAATTCGGCGATGCTAGCATGGGAAAAGGATTTACCTATGCAGATACCAAAATCCAGTTGGTGCAAAGCGGTCTCATGGGCTCACTCCTCCACTAAATGTGCTACAAATTGGGAACAATATTGTAAACTGCCTCTCAGATGGTATTATACGCCTGTCAGGTTGGCTCGCATTTTTCCCTTGGTCTCATAGGATTGTTGGAGACAGTGTAATGGTATGGGGTCGTTATTCCATATATTTTGGGGGTGTCCAAAACTTCAATCCTTTTGGAAAGTTATATCTGAAGTGATCAATAAGCTGGACTCCACATCACCCCAATTATCACCTGAAACCGCTTTGCTTCTGGTGGGTGTGGACTCCTATCCAAGCCATATAAGGACCACGGTGTGCCACCTTATACATTCAGCTAAATTAACAATAGCAAGACACTGGAAATCTATAGATATACCTTCCTTGACGGAAGTTAAAACTATTGTACATGATGGCTACAGATTTGAAATGATACTAGCTCATAGAGCTGGCACACATAAGACCTTTCAATCCAAATGGTCCAGATGGGTACACCTACATCTAGCTTTGATGGACCCCTGACATGGATGAAAATGTATAGCTACCACTTTATGGGTTTCACCTGACTGATATATTTTGCCGTTTTGTCTTCAGTATAGACGGATGAGTTTGTGGTCACAGCTGCCCCTATTTTGGTTCCCTTTTCTTTTGTACACTTTTTTTTTTTCTTTTATGTTGGCGTACAAATGTATTTATATCGATGTGATTTATATGGTATTTCTTTAATGATAATTCTTGAAGAAGTCATTGCTATATGTATGCAATAGCCAGTTTTCTACGTATGTGCTTGGTACATCGAGTCAAAAGTACTTCACTTATATGCCACTGTACTTGATGTGTCACTTTCATTAAGCGGTGGGAATGCCTTAAAAAACGTATGTATCTTGGTCATGTACTGTCATTGTACTGTCTCTTTTAAAACTCAATAAAAACAGTAAAAAAAAAAAAGAAATTGAAAGAAAGATAAACGAATCAGGACATTTCTAAACATATATAATATTTTGGGTATTATTAACATTTTGACAGCTGCAATTTTTCCAAACCAAGAGACTCCACCAGTTTTAAAACTTGTCTATGCTTTATAAAGCCCATCTGATCTTCTTTTATTAATCTTGGAAGGATGTTGAGTAATCTATTAGCCAATATTTTGGAATATATTTTCAAATCTCCATTCAGGAGTGATATTGGACGAAAATTTTCCGCTTTATCTGGTGTTTTCCCTGCTTTGGGAAGGGTGACAATTAAAGCGTGAAGCATTTCCAGTGGTATGTTACCCGTGTCCATTACATTGTTTAATACTAATAGAAAATGTGGGATAAGGAGATGATTCATTATTTTTGTAGAACTCGTTTGGACCTGGAGATTTATTTATTTTAAGTTTATGAATAACTGATTCAATTTCTGATGTAGAAATAGGTGCGTTAAGTTGCATATTGTCTTCCATTGAAAGAGATGGTAAACTTAAGGTACTCAAAAAAGCCTGTATAGCTTTCACATCTGGTTGTGGAGTCTGGGGATCATGCTTAAGGTCAGGGCCGCTTCTGCCATGAGGCGACATGAGGATCTCCCCTCAGGCGGCAGTTTTATGTAATTCTGAGGGGCGGCATCCACACAGCAGTTAAACACTGCTGGTGGATGCGCTGCGCTCCCCATCAGCTTCTTGTGCCCCCCTCAGACCTCAGATCAGCCCACCCAGCCACTTATAAAAAACATACTTACCTGTCCTGCGCTGCCGCTGCCCTCAGGTTCGGCGCTCCACTGTCTTCCCTTCCGGCGCGCACTATGACCTGACGCATGATGGTGTAATCACACCCCCCTTTGTCATCAATTTTAATATGTCCAATCACAATCATACAAGTATACATTGAACAACAAATCAGAAGAGTGATAATGGCAGCCAATGGGATACACTTTACTTCATCTATCTGGGAAATTCCATATGCATATATTAACTTCTGCTAAGTTCCTGTTTTCCTACAGACATATCAAGTGATTATGAGTCATTTTTATTTTTAAGCATATGTGACATCTAATGGAGCTTAGAGATTATAAGATATAAGAGATATGTCTATAAGGAGATGGAGACCGTCTAATAATGAAATATACAACCCTAGCACAATTGTGTTCACCAACTAACCAAATTTCTTTAACAGTTTCCTCCTCTTGAATACAATTTGCTAATAGTCCAAAGAGAGTTTCCCAATTGACTATATTCAGTTCAAACCAGGGCCTATGGGCCATCCATTAATCTGAGGTGTATCGATCAGGACAGACCCTATATCATCAATGCAGATCCTATATCTGTTCATTCTCTGATGGGATGGAGAAGGAGACACAAGTAAATAAGTGTCTTCCTCCTCTTGTACACAGCCTGCTTAGGTATCCAGAGGACTCCCCCAATGTCTACATTCTGACTGGATTCCCCAGATCAGGGCTGATAAGCCATTCATCATCTATGGTAGACTCCACTGGACACTCAGCATTTTTCCCTGCATTTTCCTTTAAGTTATTTCAAGTTATTCCCTGCACAGCACAGGGGCACAATCAGAAGCGAGGCAAAATGTCCAATAATCATCAGAGTTCAAAGTTGTCATGTCTAGGATGTCTCAGTTCTCATCTGAATCGTCAGGTTTAGAATTCGCAGGCTGGATTGATGTATATATGTATATTCCTCTTTTGTAGATTCTCCATGATTCACATTCAGTATACAGGTTATTATTACAGTCAGGTGATGATAATATCTTCTTTCTGACCTTACTGCCAATTTAATCAGAAACAAAAAAGTTAGTATCATTTTACAAAGAGAGCATCAACCATCAACCTATCATTTTACTTAACTAAATCAGTTAATTAGGTTCAGTCAACACAGTAAATCAGTCTAATCAATGGACAATTCTTTCTTAGAATTAGCGTCTCTATAAATCTCCCTTAACCTCTTAGTATACTCCACTTCAACAGCCACCCAAACCATACCATCCTTATCATGGCATGTGCATAGTATGATCTTTTTCTCTTTCTCAATAAAATCTGCTCCGGTACACGTTGTAATGGAACCTGTAAAGGACCTCTTTTCTTTCTTCAAACTCAGGGATGATTAGCTAAGGCACAGACCACTGAGCGGTGAGGTGGCAGCCATCTATATGCATCCGTTTCACATACCACATACCATCATCACTTTTCGATTGCTCGATACTTGCCAAGTGGGTTGCTATTCTTTCAGTATGTTATAGACCAGCCAGTTTTTTTTTTTTTTTTTTTAAACCTTTGTTAGTGAAGTTAGGACACAAATTAGAACATAATGAACATAATGGGGCAAAGATGTAATACTCAGACTTTACTCAATAATCCAATCCTGATTAAACCATATCCAAGTGAGTCCACACCACCTTTCCTCTCACTGTGTGGATTATTTGCTAATTCTATAATCTCTCATTATTTGGCAAACTTCATAAGCATTAAGTATATTATCAATGTAAATATGTTTGGCTTCACCAATGTTGGAATGGTGAACACAGCACTCATTAGGGACCATCAAATCTGGGATCCAAACCTTTCCTTTATATGAACTAGGTACTAGTCTTTGAGTCCAGATCTGAAAAGGAATTACACACATGTTTATGTTCAACAGTCAGAGCTGACCTGTAAGGGCTCCTACCACCTTAGGAAAGACAAAAAGTGTCAAGTGCTCTACATCCAGTGTTCCTCTACTTACTACCTCAGCCAGTATCTTCCTTTACTGTTGCTTTTACTACAGACCAGGTGTTTCCTGAAAAATAGATCAACATAGACAAGGACATATTCATGCTGCCCCACCTTTGGAAACTTAATGCAGTCCATCTGCAATCTCTGAAATAGGCAAGATGGCCTAGGTATATGCCTTTCTGGAACTCTCAAAGTTCTTCCAACATTATTATAGGCCCACATGTAACCTTGGACAAACCTGGTGGCAGCGCTGCTGGACCCCTGGAATTCCCACCATCTCTCCTCCTGACACATACATCAACCCATGTGCTGAATTCATCATCAACAGGCAGAGTGCACTTGAGAAGGCAACATTTTACCTACCCTCCAGAGCTTGTTATCACTCCTTGCTCTTACTTCAGGTATTGGCTGGAGGTCTGCAGTTATAGCAGTTTAATCTCCCAACTTGTTGTCTTTTTTTTCTTTTTTTCCTTCTTCTGGACAGCATCAGGGCATAAAACAACTCTCACACACTCAGCACTCTTCATGGGTTTCCCATGGATCCAACAAAACCTCTGCTCCCCCAGATCAGACCATAATCATGGAAGATACCAAAGGCATATATGAACTCTATATGAATATTAGTTATCTGACCACAACCATCTTACCAGCCTCAGTGACCGCCTTCAGCTCTACCTCCTGTACTCACATTACAGAAGGGAGTGGTATTTAGGTGACAACATCAGTTTAGGCACTGACAGCATATCCTATCTTCTGTGTGATCCATCTATACCATCTATGAGAGAAAACTCAATATTTGTCAAAGTTATGAATCAGATCTGAATGTACTTGCTCCGTAGTTCATATGACATCTAAAACTTTATGTAGTCTGGTAACTCAACCTCCTATCGAAATGCTGAAAATCTTCTGTAGACTCAAGATGCTCAAAGTGTTTTATCTCCTCCAGATCTCTGTGTTCATAGCCCACATGACTGTTATAAAACAATTCTCTTAATACTTTTCAAATGCTGTTACTTTTTTTTTTTTTTTCAAACAAATCAAATGCTCCCATCATGTTCAGAAAATAAAACAAAATAATCAGAAAATAAAAACCGATCAGAAAACCTTATCTATCATCTAGTTTTCATTGACAGATGAAATACTTGGTGACACAGTTACTTCAGACATTCCATTTGATTTAACCACATATTATTATACTTATTTGATGATTTTGTTTGTAGACCTCTTATAAACACACTTGTCTGAATACCACATATTAATAACGTTTTTAAAACAAACCAATCTTATTGTCTTAATTTTTTCCCACTTGCACGCTTATGCGACTTGTTAAAATTAAATGAACCAATTTCTCTGTATAATATAATTCTACGTCACTCACCACACCCTCTGTCGTATGGCACAATGTAACTTCTCCTTTTTTGATCATTTCTAGCTAGATGTTTAACATGAAACATATAATGATTACAAACAAAGACAGACACGGGCCCATCACACACTTCACACACAAACAAATACAGTATGCATTGGAGCTCCAATAAAAACTCAAAAAAATATATGCATGACTCCATGAAAAGTTTTCAGCACAGAATCAATCAAAATGATATTTTATGCAGATCTGCCGAATATATTAGGATTTCTTGGTCCTAAAAAACACATTAGGCACAATCCCCACCAAATTAAACATTTGGGAAAAACAACAGGCTTCCTTGACGTCCATTAATTTGGGCTGTAAAATAAAACTCACAAAATCTTTAGTTTGTAAACAAACAAAATGAAAAATAATGTGCACATAATATCAAATGTAAGATTGAGCTCATCTATTTACCACGTGGATTTTCTTTTTGACTCAATTCTAATTTTTTCCTTTCCTGGATATTATTATCGATACCTTAACCTTAAATTCTTATAGAAAATCTACTTTCAAAAGAAACAGACATTATCCATACTTCCTCTTTTTCACGAACCGCAAAGTCTGGGAAAGAAGCCAAGCATACTCAAGCAAATCAATAGTTTTGAAACGTAATAATTAATAAACACTTTATCTTTAAAGAAAAAAAATTATTGAGTTTTTTTTTTACTAATCACTAATGGCAGCAGTACATACTGACACATCTTCTTTCAAATACTACCACATCTGCCAAAACAATATCTGAAATGGGAACTACTGCAATTCTATGTTATCAAATAATCAGATTCTGATAAGAATCTGATTCTTCGCGGTTCATCCTCCTCTTCTACAAAAATGATACATTTATGACTATCGGGGACCCCACAAGAGACGGAAGACAAAGAAAATGCCGTTTAAGTCCCTCTCAAAGCAGCAGCCAGTACTTCCCCTTTTTACCACTCCACTCATGTTTAACTCTTTCCTTTGCTTTTTAAAAGTAAAAACATATATACATACATATATGTGTTCCCTTCCCAATTCTTTCTCCATCATTCTCTTTATGCCACCTTTGAACCACTGCTTCTCTCACTGTGGAACTTTCCAGATTTCTCATCTTTTGACATGCCTGCTCTTTTGAATATTCTGCTTATATCTCTCACTGCCCCTCCTCCTCTTCTGCCTCTCTATGATATCCACTGCAGTCACCTCCCTCCTTGAGGGGCGCCCCTCTTTCAGAGCCTTTGACTGCCTGATCCCCATTGGAGAAGAGTGGATCCGTCCCTTCTCCAATCGGACACACACACACCTTTTGTGTTGTCCCACTACACTATACGTGAATCCAATGACTCACACGCGAATCCAATGATTCACGTACCCCCAGCTGCTTAAACCACGCACAGCGTAACCAACTGGGCACCAACCTGCTCACACAATGCACAAAGCAAAGATACAGGTTGGCCTACAGGATCCATGTGGACCTCACAGAGAGGTGGGCACCTTAAATACTAACTAAATGCAAGCATTGAAATCTCTTTCTTGATTTTCTAACTTCCTCTTTTTTCCCAGTTCCTTAATTTCTATCACGGCATATTATAAAACACAGGCAATCTCCATCACTCTCATCATACACCTAGGTTTCAGGCACACCATTCACTCCTACCACAGACAAGGAGGTGTTCTTTTAAAATCTCAAAGATTCCGAAAAGGACAATACTCGAACAGTGGTCATGAAAAGTAGGAAGGCACAAAGTAAGAAAAATATCTTACCTGTGTATTTGAAGGTGCAGTTCCCAGTTGCCATAATGACCAAAGCTCTTCCACGATCGTCCCCTTGGATATCTGATGGATTTTTCCCGGGTTTCGGCACCACATGTTAATGTAATTTAGGATAAGTCCCAAATTAGACTTAATACTCAGTTGTCTGTGGTGTTCAAATTATGTTAAATTTCCCCCTTCATGGTAAGAGGGTGCGGCCACAGCACAGGAAATGCACGTCCAGTCTCATTGCTGATCATGCGGATCTCTCCTGCTTACACCCAGGGAGCTAATTTTATTAGAAATACATGATGGTGTAATCACACCCCCCTTTGTCATCAATTTTAATATGTCCAATCACAATCATACAAGTATACATTGAACAACAAATCAGAAGAGTGATAATGGCAGCCAATGGGATACACTTTACTTCATCTATCTGGGAAATTCCATATGCATATATTAACTTCTGCTAAGTTCCTGTTTTCCTACAGACATATCAAGTGATTATGAGTCATTTTTATTTTTAAGCATATGTGACATCTAATGGAGCTTAGAGATTATAAGATATAAGAGATATGTCTATAAGGAGATGGAGAACACCTAATAATGAAATATACAACCCTAGCTCAATTGTGTTCACCATCTAACCAAATTTCTTTAACAGGGGCACAAGACGCTGATCTGAGGTCTGATAGGGGCACAAGACGCTGATCTGAGGTCTGATGGGACACAAAACGCTGATCTGAGGTCTGATGGGGACACAATGTGTTGATCTGAGGTCTGATGGGGGCACAAGACGCTGATCTGAGGTCTGATGGGGGCACAAGACGCTGATCTGAGGTCTGATGGGGGCACAAGAGGCTGATCTGAGGTCTGATGAGGGCACAAGACCCTGATCTGAGGTCTGATGGGGGCAAATTCTGGTGATCTGAGGTCTGATGGGGGCACAAGATGCTGATCTGAGGTCTAATGGGGGCACATTCTGGTGATCTGAGGTCTGATGGGGGCACAAGATACTGATCTGAGGTCTGATGGGGGCACAAGACGCTGATCTGAGGTCTGATGGGGGCAGAAGATGCTGATCTGAGGTCTGATGGGGCACAAGATGCTGATCTGAGGTCTGATGGGGGCACAATGTGTTGATCTGAGGTCTGATGGGGGCACAAGACGCTTATCTGAGGTCTGATGGGGGCAAGGGAAGGGGGCGCCATTTCATTTTTCGCCTCAGGCAGCAGAAAAGCTAGAAGCGGCCCTGCTTAAGGTTATATAGGTCTGAATAATATTCCACAAAGGCATTGGTTATGCCCTGAGGATTGAGTAATTTGTTCCCTTTTTTATCGTAAAGATATGGGATTTTAGTTTTTGCCATTTTGTTTTTAAATTTGCTGGCTAACAAGCGTTTTATTTATTTTTTTTATTACCATGTCCGTAGAAAAGCACTCTATTCCTCCTATATAGATATTCAAAGTGATCATTCATAGTAAACTCTGTATAGCTGGGTCCGTAAATCTTTAAGTTCACCTATCTGTTGCCTTGTTTTTAGATTCAAGCACTTTAATGCTATTTAAAAGCTCCTCTATTTTTTCCACTTTTTGTTTTTTCTTCATAGCTGCCAATTGTATATATTTCCCTCTTATCACTGCTTTATAGGCACACCAGTTAGTAAAAATAGATGTATCCTCATAATGATTAAAAGTGAAGAATTCAAATGTCTCTTTTTCCATTCTCATGCATGTTTCTCTATCAGATAGGAATGAGTTATTAATTCTCCATGGAGATTGGGAAAAGGAGTTAAATTGATCCTCTATTGATATGGATATTGGTGCATGATCCAACCATGTAATTCTTCCTATAATAGATTTAGATACTCTTTGCAACAGTCTCTTATCAATGATTACCATATCAGTTCTGGAGTATACGTTATGGGGGTGAGAAAGAAACAAGTAATCTCTTTCAGACACATGTAAGACTCTCCATGTATCATATAGATCTTCTCTATGGAAAATATTATATAAGTCTGTGTTTTTTTCATTATGTTTAGATGGGAATTTATCTAGTGTAGGAATTAATACTTTGTTGAAGTCTCCTATGAGGATCAAAGCTCCCTTTCCCTCTTTCCTAATAATGCCTAGGAGACGCTTGGAAAACCTACCTAGTTTTTTATTTGGTGCGTACAGTGAAACAATGCAATATGGAAGGTTATTGATTATGCAATTTAACATAATGTAGCGCTCATTTTTATCAGTACTAACACTGACAGTGGAGAATGCTACTGAGTCTCTTACGGCTATTAACACCCCTATTTTTTTTTCATGAATTAGGTGTAGTAAATATGTGCGGGAAGTTTTTGTTTTTAATCCTATGAGAGTCCTTCTGGTGCAAATGAGTTTTTTCACAAAACATGTTGCACGATTTGGCTTCTTTCCACAAGAAGGACCTTTTAATTGGGCTAGTCAAGCCCTTAACATTCAGAGATGCTATAGTTATTGCAATGCTTAGGTTAGCAATAGTGGTTCTCCTATGTTAAGGGCTAAATTTACATATCTCCCACATATTCTGTTGAAAAAAGTAAAATGTACTGGACCAGTAACAAATAACATGAACAATATGTAAATAGGTCTTGAACCATAGACCTGTGTAGAACTTAAAAAACATATGTTTTTCTCCATCCACTTTGACTCACACAGATGGTCTAGTGGTGGCATAGCGGGGTTTAGATAATATCTCTGAGTGTTGACACCCAGGGATCCCACCTAGCGCGCCTTAAGTGAGTAATGAGAAAAAAGATTAGATATAATGTGGTGCACAGAGAGAGAACAAACAGTTACATTAGAAAACTTAGCTGGCAGTCCAATTGCAGGTATGGATAAGTACCTTTAAGGACATTATGGACAGATGAGTCCTGTATTTCCAATTCCTCCCTATTTCAGCTTTAGCTCTTTAATCAGGTGGATGTTTCGGTGATTTAGAGGATCCAATGACTGTCCACTCTTGCATCAGGGTCGGTGTTTTCTTGCTGGACGATGATGACTTTTCCATCATGGAAGGAATCTGGAACCAGGTGGCCACCAATTTGGAAGCTGCTTGAGGAGAGTGTAAAGTGTGAGACTATCCATTTCTGTAAATTATTAGTTTGACTGGGTATCTGTATTGGATACCCTTTTCTCTCAAAATTTTTGTTACTGCAGAGAATTCTCGACGTCTGTTGAGAGTAGCAACCGACAGGTCTACAAACAGAAATGTCAGCATATTTTTCTGGTAAATCTGTAACATTTCTGGCTTCTGCCATGACTTTTTCTTTAAAATGGTAAAAATGTAGCCTAGCTAGTACATCTCTAGGAGCAGACGGTGGCTACTGCTTCAGTTTGGGGGTTCTATAAACCCTGTCAATGATCATATCTCTTTGTTCAAATTCAGATAACAAGATGACAAAAAAGTCAATTAGGAAGTCCTTTAGTTGTTCAGCGTGTACTGATTCAGGAATCCCCCGGAATCTAATATTGTTTTGGCGGGATCTGTCCTCAAGATCCGCCACTTTAAGTTTAACTGCCCCAAGTCATCATACAGCTTATTCTGCGCATCCACTAGTGAATTATGTGCATTGGAAAATTCGTCCATTTTACCCTCTAAATGGGCCGTTCTCACCTCTATGTCTTTTATTTCTTTGTATATATTCTGGACTGTTGTTTGAAAGTCAGCTTGAATAGAGCTGCATAGCTCTTGTAACATGACCCTCATACTGGCTTCAGAAATGGCAGAATCAGTGTTTGCTAACTGCCTTCAGTCATTAAGCATGTCAGTAGCTGAGTTATGGGATGAGACTGACCTGGTTGAGGGAGAGGCTGCTGATGTGCAAGATTTAGGTGAGCCTTGTGGCGTCTGGTAGTCAGGATTCGCTTCTCTTGTGAGCGATGAGGCATGTAACAACCTGTTTTCTTTAACTGCGTCATCCTCCCTCTGCATGTTGTAGGCGCCATCTTGGGAATTACTCGCTGGCTGAAAGAAGAATGTCATCTTTGTAGGTTCTGCCTTTTTCTGCCTCCCTTTCACCATCTCTGCAAGCCTGGAGCTTTTAGCAAGCCTAGTAAAGGTTAAATATTTGAGTTGTCTGTCTTCTTTCTCTGCTTTGAGCCACTTTTGGAGTAGGCTAGTAGCGGGGAAAATTCTTACACAGCCATCCTGCTCGGCATCCAGCCATGCCCCCATATTCCTTTTTATCATTATAGTTACTTACCTTGGAACCTCCTAAGGTAATTCCCACGCCGTTGAGCTCTATCTATGAAATAGTCCTGCTCCTTGGAAGTGTGTAGTATTACATATCCCATTCGCATACTCTTATGGTCCATATAAGCGTATGTGTCCATGTATTGAATTATGGATTAGCACATAACCTGTAGATGCACGTAAAGAATCATGTTCAGCTCCACCTTGTCATCAATTTTAATCATGTCCAATAAGCGTGTGCAATTATGCTTCTGTACATTTTAAGCGGTATAATTATGTTCGACAATCATATGTATTATAAACAGTAGAATCATGTTCAGTGTGTAATCATGGTCATGTACGTATATTTACTAGCAGTATAATCATGTTCACGCAGAATCATGTTCATTATAAGCAGTGTGATCTTGTTTTGTTTCACAATATAATCATGTCTCGTAACTATTTTTGAAATTCCATTTATTAGTATCAAGCCTTTTGATTGCCATCAATTTTCTGCTTTATTTATTTAGTTTCTGTTGTCACAATTAGAGATGAGCGAATTTTTCAAAAATTCGATTCGGCTGGTTCGCCAAATTTTCTGAAAAGATTTGCTTCAATCCGAATAAATTCGTTGCGAATTGCATTAAAAACGGCTACTTTCGGGCTGCAGAGAGCCTGGATAGTGGTGTAGAACACTGTACCTTGCAGTAAAACGCATAGGGAGTAGTGTTGAGCGAGCACCTCTGTGCTCGTATGCTCGGGTGCTCTGGCCGAGCACTCAAGCATAATGTTAGTCAATGGGACTAAACCAGGCACCCCCCGCTCGGAAGAGGGGAGGGTGTCTGGTTAATAGGAAAAGGTCAGAATCGCAACTTCTCTTCTTTTACTCCTTTCGCTCGTAAAAGTATGCTAATTAACTGAATTTGTACGCATTAGTGCACAATGCGTACACATTAGCGTCCAAATGCGTACGCATTAGCATACAAATTAGTACGCATTAGCATACAATGCGTAGCATTAGCTTACAAATCAACATTACAGTGAATGCCAGCATTGTGCTCGAGTACACTCGGTGTTTGGCCGAACACCGAGCGGAGCCGAGCGTAGGCATGCTCGGCCAAACAGCGAGTTCGGCCGAGCATGCTCTCTAAACACTAATAGGGAGTCTACTGTGGTAGTGAAAGAATACTGTGAGCCACACACATGTGTGACACACACATAACAGGCTTTGCTCTTAGAATTGCTGCACATTTTTATGTATTTGGGCAGTTAAGGGGCCAAAACTCACCAAACAACTCAAGTCTGAACTCTGAATGTTAGCGCCAGCTATAAAGAATCGTGCAGAGGCCCAAGATCCTACTAGAGCGCCAAAAGCGCACGCCTTTTACACCAATTCACTGATTCCACATACATTTCGACAGAACCTGTTCTATTACAAGCTTATACAAGCAGAGTCCCCCCAGACAGGTTGGAGATAGCAGTGGCAGCAGCATCAGCAGACTATAGAGTGGCACGACAACAGTGTGGCCAGGTGGCAGCAGCATGAGTAGGCCAAAGAGTGGCAGAATGACAGACCCTGGAAGTGGCAGTAGCAGTGGAAGTAGTAGTACAATTTGGAGGCCACAGAGTGGCACAATTACCTAATTTTGACATAGCGGCAGCTAGGAGACGGCATGTGGAGTCGGCGGCGACAGCAGGATCAGGCCGGAGAGTGGCATGATGACATACCCTGAAGAGCAGACCGTAATAAAAAACTTCTCGTCCTTTTGGTTAAGATCAACTGTAGCATATGTTCTTATCAGTATCGGGGCTGGTTATGCCAGCGGACGGGAACATAAGACAGAGGAGGTGCAGTGAAGGCTCCAGCTTTGCCTCGACTGTGACAAAATGTCAGTATTGACCCAAGACGCCAAGAAAGTTTGGAGTTCCATCTTGAGATCGAGCTGGTCTGCAGGGAGCTGAGCTACCACCTGTGGGAGCCCCTGCCTCTCGCCTCCTCCATGCTCATCGCTGAGTGTCCCTGGGGCCGGAATCGTTTACTTTTAAAAATTCGAGTGTTCAAAACAAACAGGGTTTCCTGTGTACTTGAGCTTTGAAAAATGGAATAGGACTACAGAACGTACCAAACATTAATGAGTGACATGCTGCTGCTGAGCAGAAGGTCTAAAAAATTCTAATCAATTTACTAGGCCAACGAGTGTCACCATAACAGCAGCTGCAAGAGGCAGCAGCAGTTAAACAAATTTCAAGGCCACAGAGTGGCACGTTAACAGCAGCTGCAAGAGGCAGCAGTCAAACAAGGTTTGAGAGGTAGCGGCAGCTAGGACACAGCGTGTGGAGGCGGCGGCAGCAGCATGAGTAGGCCACAGAGTGGCACAATTACATAATTTGGACGTAGCGGCAGCTAGGACACAGTGTCTGGAGGCGGCGGCAGCAGCATGAGTAGGCCACAGAGTGGCACAATTATATAATTTGGACGTAGTGGCAGCTAGGACACAGCGTGTGGAGGCAGCAGCAGCATACCGTAGAGCGGCACAATTACATAATTTGGAGGTAGCGCCAGCTAGGACACAGCGTGTGGAGGCGGCGACAGCAGCATGAGTAGGCCACAGAGTGGCATGGTGACATAGCCTGGAGGTGACAGCAGTAGCCCGATGCATCAGGCGTCGGCGGGTGGAAATCCTGGCTGATGCACGCCTGATTCATCTTGACAAAGGTGAGTTTTTCCAGATTTTCGAAGGACAGACGAGTTCTCCTTGGGGTAACTATGGCCCCCGCTGCACTGAACACCCGCTCTGATGCCACACTGCTAGCCAGGCAGGACAGCTTCTCCAGTGCAAACTCGGCCAGTTGCGGCCACAAATCCAGTTTGGCTGCCCAGTAGTCCAGCGAATCTTCAATGTGGGGTGGCAGGGTGCTGTCCAAGTAGGCCACCACCTGCTGGTTCAGGGTCTTCTCCTGGTCTACCTGCTGCTGCTGCTGGTGAGTACTTTCCGCACTTGGCGGGTGAAGAAAGCTCCTCATCAGCGACTCCAGACTCAAGTTGCTGCTGATGGAGCTGGTACTGCTCCTAACCCCCGACCCCCCCACCGCAGCCGTGGCAGTGGTACGTGAGCGCTGAGAGAACCCCCGGTCAGACCTGCGAGAGGATGGACGATGACGCAGATAAGGCAGCAGCCAACTGACTACATAGGATGTCTCTATAGTACTTCAGTTTGTCCTCTCTCTCAGCAGGTGAAAAAAAGGCCCACATTTTAGACCGGTAGCGAGGGTCCAAGAGGGTGGAGAGCCAGAAGTCATCACTCTGCCATATGGAGAATATTCGGCTGTCACTACATAAGCAAGTGAGCATGCTTTGGGCCATTTGCGCAAGTGACTCGGAGGAACTCCCTGCCTCCAACTCCACTGTATACTGCCATGTTGTCTTTGGGTCATCTGCCTCATCTTCCTTATCTCCCTCCACCTCCTCTGGCTGCTTCTGCTCCTCTTCTCCTGTCACCTGGGTAGAAAAACCACTAAATGCTTGTGCTCCAATGTCCTCCTCCTCCTCCAGTTCAGCCCCCACTGAACTCATGTGGCCGTGAGATGCAGTCTCCACGTCTCCAGTCCCCTGCCCAGAAAGATGTTGCAGTATGTGGTCCAGGACATGAAGCAGTGGAATGATGTTGTTCATACCGTAGTCCTGGCGACTGACAAATAATGTGGCCTCCTCAAAGGGCCTGAGCAAGCGGCAGGGTCACGCATGAGCTGCCATTGGCTGACATCAAAATTCGTACAGTCGGTCCAACATATGGAGGGTAGAATTCCAACGGGTGGAAACGTCACATATCAGCCTATGTTGGGGGATTCCATTCTGCCGCTGCAGCTCAAGGAGTGTGTGCTTTACGCTGTAGGAATGGCTGAAGTGCATGCAAAGTTTCCTGGCCATTTTTAGAATGTTTTACAGTTGCGTATAAGACTTGAGGAACCGTTTGACAACCAGATTAAATACGTGCGCCATGCAGGGCGCATGGCTCAGCCCTCCTTGGCGCAGTGCGGAAACCATGTCCTTTCCGTTATCTGTCACCATGGTTCTGATTTTTAGTTGTCACAGAAAAAGCCAGCAATCGATTTCTTCTTTCATGATGCAGAGCAGTTAATCCCGTGTGACTTTGTTCGCCCAGGCAAACCAGGCGTACAACTGCGTGACACCGCCGTGCCCTGCACATGTGATACGCTGGAGGAACACTATGATTTGGCCCTGCAGTGGAGGCTGAGGTGGTGGAGAAGGAGCCGGACATAAGCGCAGGATCAGCAGTTTGACAACGAGGAGGAGAAAGTGGCGTCACCTGTTCAAGTTGCTCGTGTGGCTGGGCAGGAAGCACAATGACCCAGTGGGCCGTAAAGGACATGTACTGGCCGTGACCATAGTTACAACCCCACACGTCGGCGCTGCCGTGCACTTTGGCAGACCCGACAGGCTCAAGGACTGAGTGGCGAGGAATAAGAGGAGCAGGAGCATCTGGAGCGGTAGATAATGACAGACAGCTCCCTTGGGAAACACCTGACAGGATAGGGAAGGGGTGCAGGGACTGTTGATGCCCCCCTCCCTATAGTGAATGGGCTGCAGTGCCCCTCTCCCCCCCCCATATCACACAAATAAGTTAAGTGCCTGCAGCCTGTTGCCTTACAGGCACATTAGGGGTTAATGGTGGCAGGCAGAAGGAATCCACTCCTTCTAGGTGTAAAAGCCCTCCCACAGGGTAGTAGTCACCTCCCACAGTAGTTATAAACCCCTGCCGGAGGCTCCATCTTCCTCTTAGCACACGGAAGCTTTGGTTACCTGTGCTGAAGATGTCCTCCGGCGACGCGGTCCTGAGGGAAGCGCTCCGGGAGCGGTATGTAGCTGAAGGGGAAGGCTGGCTGCGCTCCCTGTTATCCAGCCTGGCTTCAGCCTCCCCTTCTGTTCCTCCTGTTGCTGCGCCGTCCACGGACGTTCAGGGCGCACAGGGAGAGTTAGGCACTGTTGTAGGAGCGGGGGGTCGGCGTTCTGCACAGCGTTCCCGCCCCCCCACTCGTCTTGGCCATAGTCCTCCTGCACAGCTTGAGGTGTCTGGTAGAAGACACAGACACTCTGCTGCTGCTGTGAACGTTCTGGCCCCTCCACCTCCCTCTCCCTCACATCCTGGCGCGAATAGCTGCTGTACATCGTGGCAGGGAGCTGTTGCTGTGAGCATGGGTGGTCAGCAGAGCTCTTCCTCTTCAGAGGTTCCCCCCACTCCCCCCCCCTCAAGAGATCTTGACTGCTGCTGGAATTCAGCAGCCCACAGTTCCCCCCCCTGTTTCACTGGAGGAAAATGTCCCTCCCTCCCAGCATGTCATGGCTGGGGTACAATCCACTCCAATCCCTGCTCACCTTCCTCCACCCCCTTCCCTGACTTCACGGACACCACCTTTGGCGAGGGGGTCGCGCAGGCGCAGGCGGTGGTCTGCGTCTTCAGATACATCCCGGGAATCTAGGCGGCGATCCCGTCCCCATGCACGTAAGCGCCAGTCCCGTCGCCGATCAAGGGATTCCGGGGGGAGTCGGCGCTCCAGATCCTCTAGATGGCGTTCCCCGTCGTCCTCGGACGGAGCGTCCGGCGCATCTGAGGAGTCTGATGTGTACAGCAGCAAGAGGCCGGTGCCTAGTCATCATTCCAGGGCCCCTAGCCTGGTTTCTGCTCCGGTGTCAGCGGTTGTTCCGGTTTCCAGTCCTCCGGCGCCCCCGATTCCATCTACTTCGGGTGAGTGTAACTATGCTGGGGCATGTGGGGCGGGGAATAGTGGGTCGGATGTAGTTGGAGCTTTGCGGGCTATTTTAGACAAATTGCAGCCCGCTTCGATTACACAATTGCCGGTGTCTAAACTGCCTCCCGTGATGGCGGGCGTTCACAAGGACACTCTTTTTTGTGGGGTTAGCCCCCTGGGAGCCCATATGGAAGAGGCGATAAAGGAGAAAATATGGGCCAATCAATACATAGACATATGGTCCTTGGTACTGGTAGATCAGCACACGGTCGATAAGGAACGTCGTGTGGTTGAAAAAATGTACGACCATAGACCCAAGGTAGCTAAGACAATAAACAATTGGCTACAAGCCTTTTCAGTATTAGGTTGCATAATGGGTCAGCGGCACCCGAGCGTTGCTCCGAACTTTTTATTTACCTGGATATTATTTATAGTGCCTTTAAAGTTCATGGCGGCAGCGCCTGGTGGTGCTACGATGAGGACTTTAGGAGACGCCTGGCGTTGCAACCGGACATGGGTTGGGGAGTAAAAGCTACAGACGTGTGGCTGCGGTTGATGATAAGTCAGAGGCCTTCGCCCTTTCCCGGGACGGCCGCTGGTTCCGGGGTATCTTCGGCCCAGGGATCGGTGGCCGTCAGACGCCCAGGGGCGTGTTGGCTATTCAATGAGGGTAATTGCAGGTTCGCAGGCCTTTGCAAATTCAAACACGAATGCTCGGCCTGCGGTGGCCCTCACACGGCCAGCCGCTGCACTCGGCAACCGGGAAAGCACGTTGCTAAGCCAACCGTGCAAGGTGATCCCAAGGACCCCAGTGAGCGTGGTCGAGATGGGTCCATGGCTGGACCGTTACCCCAATAAATCGGCCGCTGCACAGTTGCGTTTTGGTTTTTCTTTTGGTTTTTTCATCCCTTTTGTGTTGTGCAGAACGCCGTTTTTTTCGGATAACCTCAAGTCAGCCCGCGATTTCCCGGATATTCTGAAGGATAAAATCTAAGGAGGTATCATTGGGTAGGATTATGGGTCCGTTTAGTACCATCCCTTTCCCCAATTTGCGCGTGTCCCCGTTAGGCGTTGTTCCTAAGAAGGAGCCTGGGAAATTCCGCCTAATTCATCACCTTTCGCACCCTAAGGGTGCATCGGTGAATGATGCCATCTCAGCAGAGGATGCGTCGGTATCCTATGTTTCCTTTGACATGGCGGTTAGTTTGGTCAGGGAGGCGGGCAAAGGCGCCCTTTTAGCCAAATCTGATATTGAATCAGCTTTCCGGCTCCTGCCGGTCCACCCTGATTGTCATTATTTACTGGGCTGTTGTGTGGAGGGTAGTTTTTATTATGACACGTGTCTCCCCATGGGTTGCTCGATTTCCTGCCATTATTTTGAACTGTTTAGCTCCTTTTTGGAGTGGGTGGTAAAGTTCGAGTCGGGCTCTGTTTCAGTTATCCACTATTTGGACGACTTTTTGTTCGTGGGCGCTGCACAGGCTGACGGCTGTCAGATTCTGTTGGATACTTTTCTCTGTTTCATGGAACGTTTTGGTGTTCCTGTTTCGGCGGAAAAAACGGAGGGCCCGGTGACATGTTTGTCCTTTTTGGGTATTGAAATTGACACCATAGCAATGGTTTTTCGGCTTCCCCAAGACAAGTTACAAAAACTGCTACAGCTGGTGGACGGTTTCTTGGCAGTGCATAAGGCTACCCTCCTTCAGTTTCAATCTCTGGTGGGCCTTTTAACATAGTAACATAGTTTGTAAGGCCGAAAAAAGACATCTGTCCATCCAGTTCAGCCTGTTTTCCTACAAGTTGATCCAGGGGAAGGCAAAAAGAAAACCCTGTGAGGTAGAAGCCAATTTTCCTCACTTTAGGGGGAAAAATTCCTTCCCGACTCCAGTCAGGCAATCAGAATAACTCCCTGGATCAACGACCCATCTCTAGTAACTATAACCTGTAATATTATGACCCTCCAGAAATACATCCAGGCCCTTCTTAGGTTTTGCTAGTCGAGTTATGCCCATGGGTAGGGTTTTTTCCTGCAGGGTGTCGCTTGCCACGCGGTGGGTTAAAGCCCCACGGCACCGGATTCGAGTTACTAAATCCCTGAAGGCTGATTTAATGGTTTGGCGGTCGTTTTTGCAAAAGTACAATGGTCATACGTGTTATAGGGCAAGGGTGTGTTCCAATGCGGATCTATCGTTATTTTCGGACGCATCAGGTTCCTGTGGCTTTGGGGCCATTTTCGGGAACAGTTGGTGTTCATCCCCTTGGCCCGACTCATGGAGGTCATCGGGTCTATGCAGGAATCTCACGTTGCTCGAACTTTTTCCCCTTGTAGTAGCGGTGGAGATTTGGGGTAGCAGTTTAGCGAACAGGCACGTGTGTTTCTGGTTCGATAATATGGCGGTGGTACACTGTGTGAATAGTTTGTCATCATCTTCCCTCCCTTCCCTCCCCTACTTCGGCAGCTGGTACTTCGGTGCTTAGATTTCAATATCTTTTTCAGGGCCCGGCATGTACCAGGGGTCGACAATAAGGTCGCTGTTGCTCTATCTCGCTTTCGTTGGCAGGATTTTCGAACACTTCTCCCGGGAGCAGACCGAATTGGGAAGGCGTGCCCAGAGTATCTTTGGCATCTGGTGGATCCCAGTTGATGGCGTTGATCAGTTCATCGGTAACTCCTGCTACTTGGCGATCTCATGGTAAGGCGCGGGCCGACTGGCTGTCCCTAGTGGGCCAGAGGGATGTCGCAGCTAGTGACGAACTGATATTGGAAGTGACAGTCGAGTTCTTGCTGGGTTTGAGGTCAGCGGGCGTGTCGGCATCGGTGGCGCAGCGTCGGTTATCGGGGGTCGCCTTTTATTTCCGGCTTCGCGGCTGGTCAGACGTTACTAAACATTTTCTTATTCGTCAGGCTTTGCGGGGCTGGCGGAAGGAAGGGTTCAGGCAGGATAGCAGACGGCCTGTTTCTTTTCGGCTGCTCGGCGACTTGATTCTTAGCTGCCCGGACGTTTGCAAGTCTAGGTTTGAGGCAGCCCTGTTTGCGGCGGGTTTTTAGCATCGCCTTTTTTGGGGCTTTATGAATAGGCAAAATGTTGCCTCCTTCTGGCTCCCTCCCGGGGGGCTTGCAATTAACGGATGTGATGTTGGCCAACGAATCGCTTAGGATTCGGATACGTTATTCCAAGACTGACCAATACGGTCAG
>ONZH01003220.1:0-31572 GCA_900303285.1 Rhinella marina
ATCCCCACTGGCTTCAACAAGGCCCCCACAGCATTTCCGCCCCCCGTCCTCGTCCACGTCCTATTCCGCTAGCCCCCCTCCGCATTTTTTTTTTTTTGGTTACAATATTTTGCCTTCACAGCTGTGAAATTATTTTGCAAGAGAACGCACAGTACAGTTGCCAATTATAAGGCCTATATATTTTATATTTCAAGGTACACAGCCGTGTACTAACTGTTCAGACGGTGTGTATTAACACCAGGTATTTAAATTAGTTTGCAAGAGAACGCACAGTACAGTTGCCAATTATAAGGCCTATATATTTTATAGTTTCAAGGTACACAGCCGTGTACTAACTGTTCAGACGGTGTGGTATTAACACCAGGTATTTAAATTAGTTTGCAAGAGAACGCACAGTACAGTTGCCAATTATAAGGCCTATATATTTTATAGTTCAAGGTACACAGCCGTGTACTAACTGTTCAGACGGTGGGTATTAACACCAGGTATTTAAATTAGTTTGCAAAGGAGAACGCACAGTACAGTTGCCAATTATAAGGCCTATATATTTTATAGTTCAAGGTACACAGCCGTGTACTAACTGTTCAGACGGTGGGTATTAACAACAGGTATTTAAATTATTTTGCAAGAGAACGCACAGTACAGTTGCCAATTATAAGGCCTATATATTTTATAGTTCAAGGTACACAGCCGTGTACTAACTGTTCAGACGGTGGGGTATTAACACCAGGTATTTAAATTAGGTTTGCAAGAGAACGCACAGTACAGTTGCCAATTATAAGGCCTAAATATTTTATAGTTCAAGGTACACAGCCGTGTACTAACTGTTCAGACGGAGGGTATTAACACCAGGTATTTAAATTAGTTTGCAAGAGAACGCACAGTACAGTTGCCAATTATAAGGCCTATATATTTTATAGTTCAAGGTACACAGCCGTGTACTAACTGTTCAGACGGTGGGTATTAACACCAGGTATTTAAATTAGTTTGCAAGAGAACGCACAGTACAGTTGCCAATTATAAGGCCTATATATTTTATAGTTCAAGGTACACAGCCGTGTACTAACTGTTCAGACGGTGGGTATTAACACCAGGTATTTAAATTATTTTGCAAGAGAACGCACAGTACAGTTGCCAATTATAAGGCCTATATATTTTATAGTTCAAGGTACACAGCCGTGTACTAACTGTTCAGACGGTGTGTATTAACATCAGGTATTTAAATTAGTTTGCAAGAGAACGCACAGTACAGTTGCCAATTATAAGGCCTATTTATTTTATAGTTTAAGGTACACAGCCGTGTACTAACTGTTCAGACGGTGGGTATTAACACCAGGTATTTTAAATTAGTTTGCAAGAGAACGCACAGTAGAGTTGCCAATTATAAGGCCTATATATTTTATAGTTTCAAGGTACACAGCCGTGTACTAACTGTTCAGACGGTGGTATTAACACCAGGTATTTAAATTAGTTTGCAAGAGAACGCACAGTACAGTTGCCAATTATAAAGCCTATATATTTTATAGTTCAAGGTACACAGCCGTGTACTAACTGTTCAGACGGTGGGTATTAACACCAGGTATTTAAATTATTTTGCAAGAGAACGCACAGTACAGTTGCCAATTATAAGGCCTATGTATTTTATAGTTCAAGGTACACAGCCGTGTACTAACTGTTCAGACGGTGTGTATTAACACCAGGTATTTAAATTAGTTTGCAAGAGAACGCACAGTACAGTTGCCAATTATAAGGCCTATATATTTTATAGTTCAAGGTACACAGCCGTGTACTAACTGTTCAGACGGTGGGTATTAACACCAGGTATTTAAATTAGTTTGCAAGAGAACGCACAGTACAGTTGCCAATTATAAGGCGTATATATTTTATAGTTCAAGGTACACAGCCGTGTACTAACTGTTCAGACGGTGGGTATTAACACCAGATATTTAAATTATTTTGCAAGAGAACGCACAGTACAGTTGCCAATTATAAGGCCTATATATTTTATTATTCAAGGTACACAGCCGTGTACTAACTGTTCAGACGGTGGGTATCAACAACAGGTATTTAAATTAGTTTGCAAGAGAACGCACAGTACAGTTGCCAATTATAAGGCCTAAATATTTTATAGTTCAAGGTACACAGCCGTGTACTAACTGTTCAGACGGTGGGTATTAACACCAGGTATTTAAATTAGTTTGCAAGAGAACGCACAGTACAGTTGCCAATTATAAGGCCTATATATTTTATAGTTCAAGGTACACAGCCGTGTACTAACTGTTCAGACGGTGGGTATTAACACCAGGTATTTAAATTATTTGCAAGAGAACGCACAGTACAGTTGCCAATTATAAGGCCTATATATTTTATAGTTCAAGGTACACAGCCGTGTACTAACTGTTCAGACGGTGGGTATGAACACCAGGTATTTAAATTAGTTTGCAAGAGAACGCACAGTACAGTTGCCAATTATAAGGCCTATATATTTTATAGTTCAAGGTACACAGCCCGTGTACTAACTGTTCAGACGGTGGGTATTAACACCAGGTATTTAAATTATTTTGCAGAGAACGCACAGTACAGTTGCCAATTATAAGGCCTATATATTTTATAGTTCAGGTACACAGCCGTGTACTAACTGTTCAGACGGTGGGTATTAACACCAGGTATTTAAATTATTTTGCAAGAGAACGCACAGTACAGTTGCCAATTATAAGGCCTATATATTTTATAGTTCAAGGTACACAGCCGTGTACTAACTGGTTCAGACGGTGGGTATTAACACCAGGTATTTAAATTATTTTGCAAGAGAACGCACAGTACAGTTGCCAATTATAAGGCCTATATATTTTATAGTTCAAGGTACACAGCCGTGTACTAACTGTTCAGACGGTGGGTATTAACACCAGGTATTTAAATTAGTTTGCAAGAGAACGCACAGTAGAGTTGCCAATTATAAGGCCTATATATTTTATAGTTCAAGGTACACAGCCGTGTACTAACTGTTCAGACGGTGGGTATTAACACCAGGTATTTAAATTAGTTTGCAAGAGAACGCACAGTACAGTTGCCAATTATAAAGCCTATATATTTTATAGTTCAAGGTACACAGCCGTGTACTAACTGTTCAGACGGTGGGTATTAACACCAGGTATTTAAATTATTTTGCAAGAGAACGCAACAATACAGTTGCCAATTATAAGGCCTATATATTTTATAGTTCAAGGTACACAGCCGTGTACTAACTGTTCAGACGGTGGGTATTAACACCAGGTATTTAAATTAGTTTGCAAGAGAACGCCACAGTACAGTTGCCAATTATAAGGCCTATATATTTTATTATTCAAGGTACACAGCCGTGTACTAACTGTTCAGACGGTGGGTATTAACACCAGGTATTTAAATTATTTTGCAAGAGAACGCACAGTACAGTTGCCAATTATAAGGCCTATATATTTTATAGTTCAAGGTACACAGCCGTGTACTAACTGTTCAGACGGTGGGTATTAACACCAGGTATTTAAATTAGTTGCAAGAGAACGCACAGTACAGTTGCCAATTATAAGGCCTATATATTTTATTATTCAAGGTACACAGCCGTGTACTAACTGTTCAGACGGTGGGTATTAACACCAGGTATTTAAATTATTTTGCAAGAGAACGCACAGTACAGTTGCCAATTATAAGGCCTATATATTTTATAGTTCAAGGTACACAGCCGTGTACTAACTGTTCAGACGGTGGGTATCAACAACAGGTATTTAAATTAGTTTGCAAGAGAATGCACAGTACAGTTGCCAATTATAAGGCCCATATATTTTATAGTTCAAGGTACACAGCCGTGTACTAACTGTTCAGACGGTGGGTATTAACACCAGGTATTTAAATTAGTTTGCAAGAGAACGCACAGTACAGTTGCCAATTATAAGGCCTATATATTTTATAGTTCAAGGTACACAGCCGTGTACTAACTGTTCAGACGGTGGGTATTAACACCAGGTATTTAAATTATTTTGCAAGAGAACGCACAGTACAGTTGCCAATTATAAGGCCTATATATTTTATAGTTCAAGGTACACAGCCGTGTACTAACTATTCAGACGGTGGGTATGAACACCAGGTATTTAAATTAGTTTGCAAGAGAACGCACAGTACAGTTGCCAATTATAAGGCCTATATATTTTATAGTTCAAGGTACACAGCCATGTACTAACTGTTCAGACGGTGGGTATTAACACCAGGTATTTAAATTATTTGCAAGAGAACGCACAGTACAGTTGCCAATTATAAGGCCTATATATTTTAGAGTTCAAGGTACACAGCCGTGTACTAACTGTTCAGACAGTGGGTATTAACACCAGGTATTTAAATTAGTTTGCAAGAGAACGCACAGTACAGTTGCCAATTATAAGGCCTATATATTTTATAGTTCAAGGTACACAGCCGTGTACTAACTGTTCAGACGGTGGGTATTAACACCAGGTATTTAAATTAGTTTGCAAGAGAACGCACAGTACAGTTGCCAATTATAAGGCCTATATATTTTATAGTTCAAGGTACACAGCCGTGTACTAACTGTTCAGACGGTGGGTATTAACACCAGGTATTTAAATTAGTTTGCAAGAGAACGCACAGTACAGTTGCCAATTATAAGGCCTATATATTTTATAGTTCAAGGTACACAGCCGTGTACTAACTGTTCAGACGGTGGGTATTAACACCAGGTATTTAAATTAGTTTGCAAGAGAACGCACAGTACAGTTGCCAATTATAAGGCCTATATATTTTATAGTTCAAGGTACACAGCAGTAGTGCCAAATATAGTTTGGTATGTAGCAGAGCACCTAATACACCACTAATGCCTCTCTCTGTCCCTACTCCAGCAGCTATCCCTGAATACAGCAGCCGTTCTCTGTAAAGTCTACATTGTAGTAAAGCTATCACTGTACTGCACTATAGTAGCCCTGATAAGGGCTTTTAATCATGCTCCTGCCTGTCCAACAGCTAAAACCTGTCTCTCCCTTCTCCAGCCTCTGTCCCTGACTAAGTTCACGCAGCATATGCGTACGAGCAGGAAGAGCTGAGTTTTTAATATTCGAGGTCACATGGTTTTTCCAGCCAATCCATGTAGACGCCGTTTTCGCGCTGCCAGCGTGCTCAGCGTGCCTGTCATACCCCCCCTGCATGGTGATTGGTGGAAAAAGAGCGCCAGGGAAGGTGGGAGGGGAAACGAATTCTAAGTGCGCCATCGCCGTTATACTCGAACGAAATCGAGTACGCCGAATAGCGTAGTATTCGATTGAATACTAGCTCGATCGAACACTACTCGCTCATCTCTAGTAATGAGGCCTGCTCTTCCTCATAAATTAGGTGCATCCTCCAGCAGCGCAGGGCATATCAATCAACAGCATAGAACGCTGATGGCTCTATACCAACCACTTCAAGACCAGGCCTAATTTTGCAAATCTGACATGTGTTACTTCATGTGGTAATAACTTTGGAACGCTTTTACTTATCCAAGCCATTCAGAGATTGTTTTCTCATGACACATTGTACTTCATGTTAATGGTAAATTTGAGTCAATATGTTTTACCTTTATTTATAAAAAATCTAAATTTACTGACAATTTTGAAAGAAAATCACAATTTTCCATATGTCCACTTTATGTTGGCATAATTTTGGAAATGTAATTTTATTTTTTTAGGACGTTAGAAGGCTTCAAATTTTAGATGTAATTTTTAAGATTTTCATGAAAATTTCCAATAGTTAATTTTAAAGGACCTTTGCAGTTCTAAAGTGACTTTGAGGGGCTTAAATAATAGAAACCTCCCATAAATGAACATATTTTAGAAACTACAGCCCCCAATGTAATCAAAACTGATTTTACAAAGTTTGTTAACCCTTTAGATTTCCCACAAGAATTAAAACAGAAGGAAGGTGAAATTTAAAATATATATATTTTTTCGCAGATTTTCAATTCTTAATTCATTTTTCCCATAAGATAGCAAGGGTAAACAGCAAATCAAACCTGAATATTTATTTTCCTGATTCTGAAGTTTGCAAAAACACCCAATATGTAGTTGTAAACTGCTCTGTGACCGGCAGTAATGAGAGCGAGATAGTACAAGCATTTGTGATGGCTTTGACAGCTTGTCAGAGTGATCAAAAGCCTGGAGACCAGGAAAAAAGGTCTCAGGTTAAAGCTCCATGTTCTTGTCTGTCAGGAGGCAGCTGAGTCACGGAGCTTCTATGTACAGGTGCTGCACACAGGGGGCAAAGCTGAAGGACGTTTATAGTCAATGGGCAGACTTGAAGTGGTTAAGCTTTATACCCGTTATCCAATGTGCATAGTGGCATCATTAGCATATACAGGTTTAAATGACTTTACAGTATTTCTTGATGATTACATCATCTTGATTCTTGATTACAGAAATAATGGCCAGTGAAGAGCAGAACTTTAAAGGCTTCGTGAGCTTCAATACAGGGCAAATTTACTAATGCTGTTGAATTTTGCGCTAAAAATGTAATTCCCAATTTTTAGAAATAATCTTTTTATAGATTTTTCCAAATAAAAATAAAATACAACTGTCTCTAAATGTAGGAGAAATCATAGTATCAGGCAGTTACTTTTCATATCTGCAGGTAGTGTTCAAAGCTTGGATAGTCTCCAATAAGGCTGGAGGCTATAGATTTCCAGTGTCTGGTAACCACTAATTTTGCATTTAGTAAAATATGTCCAATATTACGTCTAAAACTATGGGGAATATGCTGGTGAAGGTAATATGTGCAAGCCAGAGACTTGGTGGATTAGGGCGAAGATTTGTTGCCAGTATGTGGCAAGCTTTGAACATGACTAGAGATGAGCGAATCATTCAAAAAATTATTCGCCGGGCATTCGCCAAACTCCTAAGATTCGTATATTCGACAAATACATTTGTTGTATTTGCGGACAAAATATATGTTATTACGTGCTATTAGCGAACAGTCGCGCACTAATAACGAACATACATTTAAAAAATGTACGCAACTTCTTAGAAGACGTACGCATGAGCGTACAAATAGCGTACGAATCCTCAGCCTACTATAGCGTACTATTGTCTACGCGATTACATAATACGCAGGCACGTAGGACGAGAGGCCGCGGCGTGCACTCCTCAGAGGCAGAGCGAATATTCGAAAATGGCATCCAGGCAATCCTCATCATCATCCTGCTGCACAGCTGAAATACATAGTCCGGCTGATGCACCGGCAGGATTACGATGGTACACACCACCACCCGAACCAGCATAAAAAGGAGGTGATCCAGCAGGCGATCCGAGGCTTGCGCCATCGTTTTGACACCTTGCGGACCCCGGGCCAGATCCAGCGTAAATGGTCAAATCTGAAATCGCCTTCAGAGGCAGTATGTATATTTGAGGTAGAACAAGTAAGGTGCTGTCTATCCAGCTAAGTGCATAGTACAACCATGCACCATACTATAAAGTGAATATGAGGACACATTGCGGTACCTGTAAAGAAATACACACAATGGGAAATATACTTGAAAACGTTGCTGAAAGGTAAAAACATTAGTGCAAACAATCCAGTGCAAACAATATAGTCCAAATACATTATAGATATAATGTAAACATTTTAAATATCACCTACCTAGTATGCTCACGGACACGTTTAAGTCTCTTTTCTTCTGATGCTTGTCATACAACTGGAACAGAGTCCCAAACTCAGTCGCAATTTGTAATCTACATAGGTAAAATTGTAATCCAAATGGGTAAAAAAATAGCAGAAAAGGTTCCTTAACAAACCCTCTTTCAAGGGGCTCCCCAATAATCTGAAAAAAGGGGAAAAAGGCATGAGGTGCACGTCTGCGCAACTTGGTTAAAACTTTTTTTTTTGATGGGGGAATTCTGACAATCCATGTCCATCTGGGTGAGAACAAACACAAGGTAACAAAAATAAAAACACACGGCAACTAGTGCTCATCCTTCAGGTTAAGTCCACGTTGTGGCTCCCATAAAACCTGCAGGATCCTTAGGCCAGCAGGTCCTCTTCACTGCTGCTGGAGCTAAAAGACATGAGAGGGCGCTCCTGCCTCATGAAAGCGACACTGGCTGCGGCAGCAGACCCCGACTGACCTCTCAGGGATGGTCTTGGTAAGGGCCGTGGCAACTTGGGCCTTGTAGTGGCCAGATCCTCCCGCCGGCATACAAGGTGACAGAATCTCCGGCTGTAAGGGCTCTGGTAACGATCTTCCGCGAGCGGTGGACTGTGCGGCCTGCACCTGCTATGGCAGTTGGTATTGTACCACCGATGGCTGGTACACAAAAACTGTTGGTGGTCATCTGTCCCACATGAAGGATCGGCGGCGGTGGCAAATCTGGTATCAGGGGTTCCAGCTGAGCTTGTGATTTCTCCTCAGATTGCAGAGTCCCATCTTTGGTCTCATGGGAACACCGAGCCTCTTCTGCGGCCTGGGCCTCCTCACTCCAGTCTTCTGGGGTCGCTGCAGGAGTAGCTGGTCGCTTAAGGAGTTTCACCCCAGTAGCAAAGGGGCCTTGGAAGCTCTTCATGGGGGTATACTCCACGTAATCCCCTGCATGGAGATTGTGGCAGACGGGCAGAAGATACAGCTGCTTTACAGAACGGCGGTTTACGAATAATTCTTCCGCCGTCTCCTCATCGCCGATAAAACCTACTTCCCGTTCCACACAAAACCAAATAACCAAACCAAAAAACCCTTCGGCGCTCCAGCTAGGGGTTCACCGGACCATGCGTACTCCAAAACCTGCACAACCCACTCCTCTACCAACTTTTTGTATTCCCAGAGGGTCAGGGCGTTCCGGGTGACAGCCTTGGGGACCATTGAATTTTGCCGAAGGGAGTAGTCCTTCCGCGGCGGAGAGGGAACTCCTGCCGCCTCCGCCGTGTCATCCAGCAGAGTGAGCACCTCAGCAGGCATCTCAACCGACTTCTTAGGCTGCCGGACATATTGAGAGACATAGATCTCCTCCGGTTCCTTCTCCTCATAGGGGTCGGTGCCCCACACCATGCCTCCCCAGTCAGGGCCTCGCTGTGTCGCCATCTTAATTGCCTGAGTTGCCTCGTCTTCCTCGCGCACTGGAGAAGGGGGTGGAGCTACCGGGAAGGAGTCTGCATCGCTAATGAATTGAATTTGTATGCAACAGCGTATAGAGTAACTTATACGTAGCAATAGCGTACAAAACCGAAGCGTATCACCTAATATTCGGATTCGCTTTGCAGCTAAAAATTCCCAAGATTCGATACAAATCAAGGAATCAATGAATCGATTCACTCATCTCTAGACATGACCATAAGACAGGATATAGTGATCCAGTTTTCCCACACTGTCTCCAACAGCAGGGAGATGTGCCTGGGAAATTATGCTCAATCTTTGAGGGGTGAAGTACCACCTAAGTATGGTTTTCAACCCAGCTTAATATTGAGTAGTACATTTAAATGTAGATACTAAGAAGTGTACTGCATTGGTCCACTCCTCCTCTGAATGTTTTCTGTAAATCCTGTTCCCATTTCAACATGGCAGTAGATTTAATTAGTTTAGACCTGTCTCCCATCAAGTCATAAATATATCTTGTGGAATGATTCCTGAACAGCGATGGGTTTTGAAATAATCTAATAATATCGAGGTGGCAATGAGGAGGAGTATGGAGGAGGAAATCAAGGTAGTGGCGAACCCTCAGATATGAGAGGAATTTAGAATGAGGTAAGTGTCTTGATTTATTAAGGGATTCAAAGGAAACCATGGTGGAGTCTACAATCAAATCAGCTGCGGATGAAATACCTGCAGAGTGCCACTTTCTTAAGTCAATATCACCAATAGATTTCTCCAAGACATATGTGGAAATGTAAGGGAGAAAGTGGGAGCTCGGCGTCCACTGAGAGCGGTGGAACTGCGAACATTAGGCTCCAGCGTGTGTAATTGTTAGAAGAGGAGAATGGGATAAAACAGGTCTCCATGCTGCAAGGCATAAGTAATCTTGTAATGTACCACCTGCAAGGGAGTGGGTTTCAATATGCACCCAAGATTTATTACAGTAAGAGCCCCACCACTCCCTGAGGAAAGAGTGGAAATAATCTTTAATTTAGGGGAGGCCTATCCCACCAGCCTTTTTCGTCCTAAATAATATAGTTTGTGCTATCCTAGTACGGTTTGCGTTCCATACATAGGAATTAAGAAGTTTCTGTACCATCTTAAAGAAAAAATCAGGTAGTGGGATTGGTAGAGCTCGGAAAACACATATCAACTTGGGTAATGTCATCATCTAGAAAAGATGCCGCTCTGCCAACCCATGAGACATCTTTCATACTGATGCTAGCAAAATCCTTTGACATAGTGGTAAGGAGAGGTTCATAGTTGTTCTGGTATGCAAGTGAGCAAGGGAATGTAAGCTTGATCCTGAGGTACGAAAGTGACGAATTCTGCCAGTCCAAAGGGAAAATTTTGTTTAAGTATTGAAGTTCCAATATTGGGATGTTAATTGGAAGAGCTTGTGATTTGGAGCTGTTAATTTTATAATTTGATAATAAACCGAAGGTAGAGATAAGTGTGAAGGCAGCTGCCAACGAGCGTCTGGGATTTGTGACGGTGAGAATAATATCATCTGCGCACAAAGATATAGTGTAGGATTTATCTCCAAGCTTTAGCCCCTCCACTTCCTCTGAAAGTCGAATGTGTTGTGTTAAAGGTTCTAAGGCTAAAATGAAAATCAAAGGGGACAATGGGCAGACCTGATGGAAGCCATTGGTAATATGGAACTTATCAGACAGGACTTCATTAACAAAGACTATAGGATCTGAATATAGACCCTGTACTGCATTGACAATGGAGCCTGCAAATCCCATCGCTCCTGAAACCAAAAAGGCAAATGATCAGCTGAGGCGATCAAATGCTTTTTCAGCATCTAATGTAACGGCAATCATAAGTAAGTTGTTAGATTCAGCTACATTGAAGAGGTCAAACAGGCGTCTGGTGTTGTAAGAGGCCTGTCTACCCTTAACAAACCCCGCTTGGTCTTCCTTGACTAAATGTGGGAGAATTGGTGAAAGTCTGTTAACAATTAGCTTGGCGAAAATATTAGGGGAGTTTGCTGACTTACCAGGTTTAGGAAGGGTAACTATTAGTGCCATTAGCATTTCAGATGGAAATTTAGTCCTTGACATGACATTTTGAAAGATAGTTAATAAATATGGGGCTAATGGAGTGTAAAGGTGTTTATAGTATTCGTTTAATAGCCCACAGGGTCCCAGCGATTTTCCAGAAGAGAGAGAGGAGATTACTTTATTCAATTCCAATTCTGTAATAGGGGCATTTAGTGATTCCAGCTGGGAAGGTGATAGCAAAGGAAGCTGTGCTTTTGCTAGAAAATCTCGGACAATTGTATCATGATTTTCTGGTACAGCAACAGAATCTTTAAGATTATACAGATCTGGGTAATACAGGTGGAATTGTTCTGCAATATCTCTAGGGTCAAAAAGCTTGGCCTTAAAAGAGGCGTGGAGAAGAAAGGGGATTTTAGTTTTGGTTTGTTGTTGCTTAAGTTTAGTAGCTAGTAGTGTATCAGCTTTATTACCCTGAGCGTAAAACCTGGCTTTTAATCTGGTTAAATATTTATTAAAATCCTTATGTAGGAGCTGTCTTAACCTATCTCTCTCAGCTCATAGTTCAGCAGATATGTCTGTCAAAGGTTGTTGTTTATTAATCTTTTCCAATTGAGAAATCTTGTCTATGGACTGCATTTCTTTCTCGCGTCTTTTCTTTTCTACATGGCCAATTTTAATCAAAAGGCCTCTGATATAGGCTTTCCAAACTACAAAAGGGTCAGGTACTGATTCAGCATTGAACTGAAAAAATTCCTTTATGGCGAGCAGTATCTCCGGTTTGTATTTGGAATGTTAGAGCAGATAGGTGTTGTTTCGCTAAACAGGCGCTGGGTGAGATTGAAATTGTTCCATTACTGTTAATGTTATAGGGGCATGGTCAGACCATTGGATGATATGAGGATTGTGTGATATGAGGATTGTGTGAAACAAAACTGTCTGATCTACAAGTAACATATCAATGCGAGAGTATGAAGAGTGTATTGTAGAGAAAAAAGTATAGTCCCTCGCATGGCTATGTTGTGCTCGCCAGACATCCACCAAACCCTCAGAAAGCAGAAAGGATGCTAAGCCTGATGGAGAGCGTCTGGAGGGGTTGGTAGAGTCCAGAGAAGGGTCTGTAATAGAATTGAAATCCCCACAGATGATCAATTTGCCCTGCTTTACCTTAAAGTTGGCATTCATTGGGTGCGTATACATTCACCAGAGTATAAACAATATTGTTCACCGTGCATACCAGAATTATGTATCTGCCTTTTTGGTCTGTGATCTGAGAGAATGGAGAAAATGAAACAGAGTTTTTAATAGCCACAAAGACCCTTTTAGATTTTTTCACATTATGAGAGTGAATGATGATGGGGAAGAGACGGTGTCTAATAAAGCACACATCTGCCTGCAAGAGGTGAGATTCCTGCACACAGATTATATCTGCTCGAGAAGACCACGCCTCTTTCCATAAGTAGGACCGTTTCTGTGGGCAATTGAGCCCCTTGGTGTTAAGAGAAAAGAGTTTTAATCCCATGGTTTGGGGAGAGATCGCCAAGTGAGGTTGCTGCAGTGCCTGGGATCACCAGGGAGAATGTGACCATGAACATAAACGCGATTAGAAGGACCAATAATCAAACAAAAACATAAGAAAAAATAAGAAATCCAAAACTGAACATCGCCAGTGTAGGCGGGAGAGGGCGAGAGTCCCATTATGAAGCCAAAAGCTTTAAGATATTATCAGTGATATAAAATAACACTAAATAGTAAGGAGCACCTATAATAACAATGAAAAGTGCCTTAACTAAGAAACAAAACATTTTTCTTCCTCCACTGTATGCAGGGGAAATCAAAGTGGATAACCACACTCCCTATGAAATATTAAAGATAAAAACAACAAAAATAAAGAAAAGACCAAGGGTATAATGTAAATATTCGCAGTGATCATTAAAGGATATATAATGAGGGTGTAACAATGCTGTCCTTCATCACCTCTTGAGAAGATGATTCTGATGTTCCAAAGGGAGCCTCAGGCAATCAGTGTTTGCGTCACACTGAAGGGGAGATATATCGTCTATCTGGAATCTGCCATTCATGAAGTAGAAACTTGCCTTCTTCAAAGGTACAGACAACATGAGTTTGTCCACTTTTGGAAATCAACAACTTTAGCGGGTACCCCCATTTGTATGCAATTCCACAGTCACGTAGAGTTGTTGTTATAGGCAGCAGGGTGCGACATTGACGCAAAGTAACCGCAGAAAGGTCTGTATAGAGGTGTATCGATTGGAAAGGTGTAGGGAGTGTACCTGCTTTTCTGGTTGCTATCATAACTGCCTCTTTGGTAGGGAAAAAATGTATACGAGCCAGGGTATCTCTCCGTATGTCCGGTCCTATGTGTTTGGGTTTTGGGACCCTATGGGCTCTGTTGATATTTAACTCTTGAGGAGTCAAGTGCGGTAGAAGTGCTAGGAAGATCTTTTGCAGATAAGGAGTCAATTCTGAGTTGATTTCCTCAGGAATGCCTCGAAATTTAATGTTGTTCCTGCGTGAGCAGTCCTCAATATCCACCATTTTCAGTTTTAGCACCTCCACTTCGTCAGACATATCATTATGGGCATCTATGAATGCATTTTGAGAGGTGGTAAATTCAGCCATTTTTGATTCTACATGAGATAGTATTGCCTCTGCTGCCTCTACTTTGGTGGATAGGGGTGCAAGTAAAGCTGCCAAGTCATGATGCATGGAGGCCTTTAGGGCCAAAAGCATGTGTTTCAGAGTGTCTTCTGATATGGGCTTTTCGGAGGTGGGGAAGTCTATGAAAGATACTCCATTAGGAGTTAGATTGGTAGAGTCAATAAGAAAAGAGCCAACCTGAAGGTCAGAAGAGTGATCCATACGCTGTTTCCTCTTCTGTGGGCTGCAAGAAGGAGAGGTGCCATCTGCATCAGAGTCTTCCGTGTTGGCGCCATCTTGGAAAGGTTTGCGGCCTTGTCCTAAAGCTCTGATGTCGTCCGGAGTTGGAAGTAAGGAGGGAGAGTTGGGGTGTGAAGGATACAGATTGGTGGAGGTGATGGAGTATCCGAGCACGGGGTTCGCGCCGGTGTCAGTACCTGCATTGGGCAGGAGGATTCAGTGTGTCCTGAGTAGCCAGCGCCATCTTGGTTTTTCCCCTTCTTGAAGTACACTACCGTTCAAAGGTTTGGGGGCACCCAGACAATTTTGTGTTTTCCATGAAAACTCACACTTTTATTTATCAATGAGTTGCAAAATGAATAGAAAATATAGTCAAGACATTAAAAAGGTTAGAAATAATGATTTTTATTTGAAAAAATAATTTTCTCCTTAAAACTTTGCAAGGTTTGGCATGGCATTGCAGAATGGAGTGATATCCTTCCTTATTCAAAATCCCTTTTACCTTGTACAAATCTCCCACTTTACCAGCACCAAAGCAACCCCAGACCATCACATTACCCCCACCATGCTTGACAGATGGCGTCAGTCACTCTTCCAGCATCTTTTCAGTTGTTTTGCGTCCCACAAATCTTCTTCTGTGTGATCCAAACTCCTCAAACTTTGATTCGTCTGTCTATAACCCTTTTTTGCAATCTTCCTCTGTCCAATATCTGTGTTCTTTTACCCATATTAATCTTTTCCTTTTATTAGCCAGTCTCAGATATGGCTTTTTCTTTTCCACTCTGCTCTGAAGGCCAGCATCCCGGAGTCGCATCTTCACTGTAGACGTTGACACTGGCGTTTGCAGGTACTATTTAATGAAGCTGCCAGTTGAGGTCCTGTGAGGCATCTATTTCTCAAACTAGTGACTCTAATGTACTTTTCTTGTTGCTCAGTTGTGCAGCGGGGCATCCTACTTCTCTTTATCCTCTGGTTAGAGCCTGTTTGTGCTGTCCTCTGAAGGGAGTAGTACAGGAAATCTTCAGTTTCTTGGCAATTTCTCGCATGAAATAGCCATCATTTCTAAGAACAAGAATAGACTGTCGAATTTCACATGACAGTTCTCTTTTTCTGGCCATTTTGAGAGTTTAATCGAACCCACAAATGTAATGCTCCAGATTCTCAACTAGCTCAAAGAAAGGTCAGTTTTATAGCTTCTCTAACCAGCAAAACTGTTTTTAGCTGTGCTAACATACTTACACAAGGGTTTTCAAGGGTTTTCTAAACATCAATTAGCCTTCTTACACAGTTAGCAAACACAATGTACCATTAGAACACTGGAGTGATGGTTGCTGGAAATGGGCCTCTACACACCTATGTAGATATTGCATTGAAATCCAGATGTTTGCAGCTAGAATAGTCATTTACCACATTAACAATGTATAGAGTGCATCTCTGATTAATTTAATGTTATCTTCATTGAAAAAAACTGCTTTTCTTTCAAAAATAAGGAAATTTCTATGTGACCCTAAACTTTTGAACGGTAGTGTATTTCTCCAGATTTTCACTGTTCAGCCTGGGTAGCTGCCTCTAAGTCTTCACCATTCTGTTAGGGGTATGGTTCGGCCAGTTTTGGGCAACAATGCTGATATGCTGCGATATAGTGGCTTAGGTGCAGGAGCGGTGCTCTCATGTTGCCATCGCTCTCGGCGGCCAAGCCACGCCCCCATTATTCGCAATATTAATATATTTTACAAATTAAAAACTCAAGTGCAGGGAACTTTATAAATCTGTTGTATCGTAAATCCCGTGCCAGATTTTCATACAGCTGTTTGAGGTTTGTGTAATAATTTTGTGCTGAAGGAATTTGATACTTG
This sequence comes from Rhinella marina, assembly GCA_900303285.1. Taxonomy (NCBI): domain Eukaryota; kingdom Metazoa; phylum Chordata; class Amphibia; order Anura; family Bufonidae; genus Rhinella; species Rhinella marina. The sequence goes on from ONZH01003220.1 coordinate 15,888, forward strand.
GTTGGTACAAGTAATTTACAACTTATGATGGGTGATTCCATATTTAGAGAAAAATATGGATTGCTTGTCTCAGTTTATTTATTCAGTTATTTTTATTATTATACTGTATATATTCTTGTTATACTCAATAAAGTGTACCTTGGGTATGTATAGTTATGACTGTGTAGCTGTGTAATACAGTTGACACCTGAGGGTTTATCATCTCCCTTGCGGCTGAAAGTGGCATTAAAAAGTTGCAAACTATTGGAGTCATTTCTCAAACTCGTGTAAAGCAGAAATGGCTTAGTTGCCCTTAGCAACCAATCAAATCACCCCTTTCATTTTTGACAACTCCTTTGGAAAATTAATGGAGGAATCTGATTGGTTGCTATGGGCAACTAAGCCAGTTCTACTTTACACCAGATTGAAAAATGACCCCATATGTGTCTGTGACTTTACAAAAAAAAATTGTTGCATCCTGTTGCTATTACTTTCCCTAAAGGGGAAGGACAAGGGCAGAGAGGAGCAGTGGCCAGCCACTCTGAAAAATTTATCTTAATTTATACAATTGAAGCCAGAAATATATAGCAGTTCTGAGCTGTTGTAGATTTCTGTTTAGGTGGACTGCAGGAGGATGCGCCTAATTTATGACTAGGCCTCATGATAAATAAGGCACATCCTCTGGCGGTGCAGGGGATATCACGCGCCAGTCTTGATAAATCTTCCCCCTGATGTGTATGGAGCAGACACAGTTAGTGAGCCTACTCCATGAAGGGGCTATATTAGAAGTGGTTACTTGAAAAATTACAGTTGGACCAGCTTTAGGGGAAATAATAATGTCCCTAAACATGACATACATTTGGTTGGACTTAATAAGCATATGTATTTTTTTTTCACGTATACTAACTTTGTAACATAGGAAAGCTGTAAAATGAGATGTTTCATCATTCAAGGAGACAGTCATAAACTGAGCTGAGCAATAGGCAATATAACAATCACTATATCAACATTTCTTTCTCTGATATTTCCCTGATGGGTTTAATATTTTCAAATGCTCTTTTTTTTCTTTTGTAACAAATGTTATTAGAATATTGCTTTATGGATTTACTCTACAAATAAGATATGTTAAACTTTATGAAGCTATTTGAGCACTTGCGCTGAGTAGAAGTTTGGATACAGGAGTATTGTTCCTATGTCTTTGTTTGGTATTACAGCATGTACTGTACCTCTCAAGCATTGACCTTGAAAAATGAATTCACTTTGTAACTCAAGTTGTTTATTTCCTCCTAAATAATTAAAATATTGAACCAGACAGACTGATATTAAATGATAAAAAGCATTTTCTTGTAATAATTGCTGCTAAAATATCAGCATGTTATAAGTTTGACCCCCTCAACGAAATATGCTGTACATGTACTTCATGGATATGCCTTAAAATGGTGTCACTTCAGCAAATAGCATTTAGTATGTAGAGAAAGTTAATATAAGGTACTTACTGATGTATTGTTATTATCCACATTACCTCCTTTACTGGCTGGATTCATTTTTCCATCACATTATACACTTCTCGTTTCCATGGTCACAACCATCCTGCAATCCGCGTCAGTAGTGGTCGTGTTTGCACACACTGGAAAAAGCACCATCCTATGTGCGCTCCCACAGTCCCAATCACCAGAGAGGCCAGTGCTTTTTCCTATAGTGTGCAAGCACGGCCACAACTGATTGATTGCAGGATTGTCATAACCATGGAAACAAGCAGTGTATAATGTGATGGAAAAATGCATCAAGCCAGCAAAGGAAGCAATATGGACAATCACAATAAGTAGTAACTTTCTCTACATGATAAATGCCACCTGCTGAACTGATACAACCCCTTTAACTTAAAGCATCATACCGAACATATAGCATATGTCATGGTGATCGCATGAGCTCAGAAGCTATGCCTCTCCTGTTATGGCTGTTTAACCACTTAGTATGCTACACTCAATAGTAACCTTGGTATATAAGTTTTCTGACAGAGGGAAGGTGCTCCTGCCACCAAGGTATTGATGCTCCACAGTGCATTTGTTGATCAACTGTGGATTACCACGCGACTGGGGCCTTAAAACAAAACAAGGTGGCCATTAGTGTCTGCCTATCAGGCTTTGCCAGAGACATGGCCTAATAGACTCCCTGTCAGTGTAATACTAACAGGCAAACAAGTTTTTTTTTTTTTTTTTTTTATTCCAAAGCATTATAGAAGTGCTTAGGTAATCATAGCTTCAAGACACAAAGGTGGGAAAAAAACTGTAAAATGAAGGAAATAAATGGACTTGCTTTTAAACCCCCTAGAGCAGGGGTGGCCAACATGCGGCTCTCCAGCTGTTGTAAAACTGCAACTCCCACCATACCCTGTTGCAGGCTGATAGCTGTGTGGGCATCCTGGGAGTTGTAGTTTTGCAGCTGGAGAGCCTCAGGTTGGCCATCCCTGCCCTAGAGTGTGGAGTTTTCAAACTAATTTCATTAATTAAACATCACCCTAAAAAAATAAAATTGAAATAAACATTTTTATTCATTTTTTTTTTAAATAAAAATGCAACATGTCCCACAGAAGACAGCTTTCTGATATGAATGATAGTAAACCCTCCTTAAATAAATGCAATAACTGTTATACGTTTTTACTCACTGTACTCATTCATTTAATCGTATACTTGAAGAAGAGGGGATGCTTATGCACAGATCTAGTTCCCCACATACAGTAACTGAGAATGACAGATGAAATTGAATGCTGATTGATGTAAAGTAATGCACCTAGGCGTCAGTAATGGTATTACTGCATATAATGAATATCAAGTGGAATAAAACAAATAAGTGGAGATAACAGAACAAGGGAAAGTCCTGGGTATTCTGGTTAGAAGTAAACTACGGGTCAGTACTTAATGTCAAGCAGTAAACACAAAAGTAATTAAGTTTATAGGGTGTACAAAAAGAGATATAAAAAAACATAGGGGGTCATTTACTAAGCTGAAATATGCCTAAATTAGGTGTATTTCAGGCACAGATAGAGGCACAACGGTTAGTTGCGCTGATATCTGCGACTTTGCCCTGCTCATGGCAGGTGTAAAGTTCTGGGGGTGGCATGGGTGCATGAGCACCTGTTTAAGAGTAGAAAAGGGTTTAAATATAAGACAGCCAAATGTGCCAAAGTTATGGAGAAGCCTGTGCCACTTCATAACTCCGACTGATTCACCGCCATAGCAGGACTTAATTAAGACTGGCATCTAAAACTCTGGTTTTAATAAATGTGCCCCATAGTATCAATGTAGTAAGACAATATATCTAATATGGAACTCCGTTTTGGTTTCTAGAGAAAACATATAAAACAGAGGTGAAAGGTAGTTAGAAACTCAGATGGGAGGTCTCTCTTATAATGAGATGAGTTTGAAAACTCCACATTCTTGGAGATTCAATACCAGTCCTTTTAATAAGAGGTATATAGGACACATGGGCGTAACTACCATAGCGGTAGACCATGCAACTGCTATGGGGCCCAGGGCAAGAAGGGGTCCAGTCTTAGTTGGGATTATCTCCTCTTCTACTGGAGGTGAAAACTTAAATAACTTTTAGCAAATGAAGCAGTGGAAAAATGGCCCAAAGGTCATTGAAATGAGTTTAGGCAGAAACCGTTCTGTCCTGTGTGGGGGGCCTGGTTTGATCTTTGCTATGGGGCCTTTAATTCTGTATGTACGCCACTAATAGGACACATTCATGTATTAGTCCTCAGACCCTTGTCACACAGTACATTCAGAATGGACTACAGTTTGTCACACCATGAAAGTGTCTGTTAAGATGTATGTACAGGAAGCAAGAAGCTTGACAATACTTTCCAGTGCTAGCGTATAGTACTTTCATGGGATGACATAAGGACCTCTGGGATCCCCAATGATTTTTTTTTTCCTTTACTGTGACTTACATGAAGATACAATATGCTGCAGTTTGCTGTAGAGTGGGTGGCCATGAGTTCCACATTCCATGGAAAAAAGTAACGCTTTCTTTACATGCTGCTAGCGTGATTCACTGTTTCTTGTGGCTTTCCAGGATCATGGTGAAATGCTATGATTTTGTCATGATAATGGAAAACCTTCCCAATAAACACATGGGGAGAATTTATCATGAGGAGAATATTTGATGTCAATTTTGCTTGAGTCTGCATTGGCGAACTTTATGCCACATTTATCAAATGTTGTATGTTTGATAAATTTATCTTATCCTTAAACCCAACACTTGTCTAGAAAAGGTACTTCAGTTCTCCTACTCCACACCCCTCCTGGAGTGAGATTGAATTTTTTTTTAAGTGTCTTTAAGGCCGCAATGCTACGGGTGCCGCCCAGCATGTGTTCTGCAACGTTCGGAACACACGGCCATGCGCCCCATTGAAAATGCCGGATGGATTTGGGAAAACTGTTGCTTTAACCCGTATGGTATCAATTCTTCTCAGTTTAATACCGTATACGTCCCCTATCTTGGGACCCTATATTTAATGGATTTTTCGAACACGGAAAAGGGAAAAAGAGCTTGCTCTGGCCAGGGGAGTGTCTTTCCCACTGCAGCTAAGGGGACGTGTCCATGCTCTGCCTATCACAGGTCAGGAGGCAATTAAAAGAAGAACAAAAAAAAACATCAGTACAACATCTAATACGTCCCCTATCCGGGTAAATTGTTTGTAGAGTGGGCCTGTAGGTGGGGGGCAGGCTGGGGCAAGGAGGTTTCGCTGGAAGAGCCAGAGGAGTGCCCCCTGGGCTAGCGTGTGTGGGGGTGACAACAGCCGGGTGTAGTTAGAATGACGACGCAGGACCCCAACTTAAAAATTTAGCATCAACCGGTACAGTCGTAAATTATGAGCTTGATCAAGTGTGGTATGTCTTCTATGTATACTACTCAGTTTAATACCGTATATGGCAGCTATCCGGAAAAATAGTTTGTAGAGAGAGAGAGAGAAAGATAAGACAAAGAAGTAAATTGTTTGGAGAGAAGGCCTGTAGGTGGGGTGGCAGGCTGGGGGGAAGGAGGTTTCGCTGGAAGAGCCAGAGGAGTGCCCCCTGGGCTAGCGTGTGTGGTGGTGATAACAGCCAGGTGTAGTTAGAATGACGACGCAGGACCCCAACTTAAAAATTTAGCATCAACCGGTACAGTCGTAAATTATGAGCTTGATCAAGTGTGGTATGTCTTCTATGTATACTACTCAGTTTAATACCGTATATGGCAGCTATCCGGAAAAATAGTTTGTAGAGAGGGAGAGAAAGATAGGACAAAGAAGTAAATTGTTTGGAGAGAGGGCCTGTAGGTGGGGGGGGGGAAGGAGGTTTCGCTGGAAGAGCCAGAGGAGTGCCCCCTGGGCTAGCGTGTGTGGTGGTGACAAAAGCCGGGTGTAGTTAGAATGACGACGCAGGACCCCAACTTAAAAATTTAGCATCAACCGGTACAATTGTCAATTATGAGCTACATCAAGTGTGGCATGACTTTTAAATGGATATTGCATGTGGTCACGTACTCCCTGGAACCCCATAGTCACCCCTTCCCTGATGTGCTAGCCCAGAACATTCTCTGCCCCAATTCTCTGCAAGACCTTTTGCTGTTTCCGTGTGCTGACAGTGGGGATTTACCAGTGTTGTCTGAGGAGGTGGTGGACAATGGCGAGACACAGGTGTCGGGGGGTGAAGTAGTTGTATGGGAAGCAAGTTACAGTGGGGACTCCTTGGGGGGGAATTTCTCAGGATGGGACAGATTCAACTTGGGTGGATCAGGCACAGGAACAGATGAATTTTTGGGGGGGTTTATTTAACTTTTATTTAGCAAAAATAACCACAGAGATATTTATTCGTTATCTTCTCTGCGCAGTCTGGCTTAGGGGTTCGTCACTTTGATGGCGAGCTGTGCCGCTCTCTCCACAACGGTCTGTAGGTTCTTAGATGGAGACTTTGTCGGCGATTTCAGTACAGAAGGACTTGTTGCTCATCAACAGAACCACGACCTCCTTGACATTGTGGACAAGGAATTTGCGGGTGGACCAGGAATTTGCGGAACCCTGTGGGCAGCATGTGTTTGGTCTTCTACTTGCTACCGTATCCAATGTTGGGCAATATAGATTCGCAAGTAATATTATTTTTCACACCTATCCCAAAAATAAAAATGTATGCAGTTTGCGCAAATAAAACTGGAAACTGGAATTGGAGAGAGGGCCTGTAGGTGGACCTCCGGAAAAATTGTTTGGAGAGAGGGCCTGTAGGTGGACCTCCGGAAAAATTGTTTGGACAGAGGGCCTGTAGGTGGACCTCCGGAAAATTGTTTGGAGAGAGGGCCTGTAGGTGGACCTCCGGAAAAATTGTTTGGAGAGAGGGCCTGTAGGTGGACCTCCGGAAAAATTGTTTGGAGAGAGGGCCTGTAGGTGGACCTCCGGAAAAATTGTTTGGAGAGAGGGCCTGTAGGTGGACCTCCGGAAAAATTGTTTGGAGAGAGGGCCTGTAGGTGGACCTCCGGAAAAATTGTTTGGAGAGAGGGCCTGTAGGTGGACCTCCGGAAAAATTGTTTGAAGAGAGGGCCTGTAGGTGGACCTCTGGAAAAATTGTTTGAATAAAGGGCCTGAAGGGGGCCCTCCTGAAAAATTGTGCTAAAAGAGTGCCAGTTGGACCTCTAAAAAATGGCGTTTTTTGGGTCAGCGTTAGGCAAAGACGATATGTAGGACGAGGAGGAGTAGGAGGAGGAGTAGAGAAGAGGAATTGGATACATAAGTTATTTAAATCTTTAGCTGCTTTCCTCCGGAGGAGATTTGAATTCCGGTGAAATCCAGGCTTTGTTCATTTTAATAAGCGTCAGCCTGTCAGCGCTGTCAGTTGACAGGCGTGTACGCTTATCGGTGATGACGCCACCAGCTGCACTGAATACCCGCTCTGACAGCACGCTAGCGGCAGGGCAGGCCAGCACCTCCAAGGCATACAGCGCCAGTTCAGGCCACGTGTCCAGCTTTGAAACCCAGTAGTTGTATGGAGCAGAGTGATCGGTCCGGACGTTGGTATGGTCAGCTAGGTACTCCCTCACCATCTATATGTACAGCTCCCCCCTACTCTGCCTAGACTGTGGACAGGTAACAGTGTCTTGCTGGGGTGACATAAAAGTGGCAAAGGCCTTGGAGAGCGTTCCCCTGCCAGTGCTGGTCAAGCTGCCTGCTCGCCTCCTCTCCCCCGCTACTTGGCTCACAGAACCATGCCCTCTGCCGCTAGCGGCGTCAGATGGGAAGAATTGTTTTTTAGCTTGTGCACCAGGGCCTGTTGATATCTATTCACTCTCATACTCCTTTCCTCTGCAGGGATGAGAGTGGAAAGGTTCTGCTTGTACCGTGGGTCCAGGAGAGTGAACACCCAGTAATCGTTGTTTGAAAAAATTCTTCTAACGCGAGGGTCACGGGATAGGCAGCCTAACATGAAGTCTGCCATGTGCGCCAGAGTCCCAACACGTAAGAATTCCCTCTCCTCACTGGCCTGACTCTCCATTTCCTCCTCCTCCTCCTCCAAGTCCTCCTCTTCAGCCCATACACGCTCAAGAGTTAAGGACTGAGCACTGGTACCCTCTACTGTTTCGCCGACATTCTCCTCCTCTTCCTCCTCATCCTCATCCCCCTCCTCCGATACGTGCTGAGAAACAGAACGGAAGGTGCTCTGGCTATCAAGCGACGTATCTTCCTCCACCGTCTCTTGTGACAAGCGCAAAGCATCCGACTTGATGCTGAGCAGTGAGTTTTTCAACAGGCAAAGCAGCGGGATGGTGAGGCTGATAATGGTGGCATCGCCGCTGACCATCAGTGTTGACTCCTCAAAGTTGCTAAACACCTGGCAGATATCAGACATCCACGTCCACTCCTCATTGTAGACTTGAAGAATCTGACTGACCTGACTACCAGTTCTGGTGGAAGATGACATCTGGCAGTCTACAATCGCTCTGCGCTGCTGGTAAACTCTGGATAACATGTTTAATGTGGAATTCCATTGCGTGGGCACGTCGCACAACAGTCGGTGAGCGGGCAGTTGTAGGCGGCGCTGCGCTGCCCTGAGAGTGGCAGCATCTGTGGTCGACTTGCGGAAATCCGCACAGATGCGGCGCACCTTGGTGAGCAAATCAGCCAGATTGGGGTATGTCTTGAGGAACCGCTGAACTATTAGATTGAACACGTGGGCCAGGCATGGCACATGTGTCAGTCTGCCGAGTTGCAGAGCCGCCACCAGGTTATGCCCGTTGTCACACACAACCATACCTGGCTTAAGGTTCAGCGGTGCCAGCCACAGATCGGTCTGCACCGTGATGCCCTGTAACAGCTCTTGGGCGGTGTGCCTTTTGTCACCTAAGCTCAGCAGTTTGAGCACCGCCTGCTGGTGCTTACCCACGGCACTGCTGCTGCGCCTAGAGCTACCGACTGAAGGCACCGTGCCCACGGATGGTAATTCGGTGGAGGAGGAGGAGGGGTCGGAGGAGGAGGAGGCAAAGTAGGTCTGAGAGACCGTGACAGAGGTAGGCCCCGCAATCCTTGGTGTGGGCAGTACATGAGCGGCCCCAGGGTCATTCTCAGTCCCAGCCTCCACCAAGTTAACCCAATGTGCCGTCAGTGAGATATAGTGTCCCTGCCCGGCAGCACTTGTCCACGTGTCCGTGGTTAGGTGGACCTTCTCAGAAACAGCGTTGGTCAGGGCACGGATGATGTTCTCCGACACGTGCTGGTGTAGGGCTGGGACGGCAAATCGGGAAAAATAGTGGCGGCTGGGGACGGAATACCGAGGGGCAGCCACCGCCATGAGATTGCGAAAGGCCTCGGTCTCTACCAGCCTATAGGGCAGCATCTCCAGGCTAAGCAATTTGGAGATGTGGACGTTGAGGGCTTGGGCATGTGGGTGGGTGGAACTGTATTTCCTCTTGCGCTCCAGCGTCTGCTGTAAAGACAGCTGAACGCTGTGCTGGGACACGTTGGTGGACACTGTGGAGGATCGTTGAGGCGAAGGTGTGGTTTTCCGGCGGGAGGCGCTCGTGCCGGGGTCCTGGGCAGGGGTTTGACTAGCAGAGGCAGCGAGTGACGCAGGGGGTTGACTAGCAGAGGCAGCGAGTGACACAGGGGAAGGAGCAGTGGTGTGACCCGCAGGAGGTGGTGAACGGCCTTGGTTCCATTGAGTGGGGTGTTTAGCACTCATATGCCTGCGCATGCTGGTGGTGGTTAGGCTAGTAGTGGTGGCACCCCTGCTGATCCTGGTGTGGCACAGGTTGCACACCACAGTCCGTCGGTCATCCTCACTTTCTTTAAAGAACCTCCAGACTTGCGAACATCTAGGCCTCGCCACGGGAGCTTCACTACGTGAAACAGTTGCTGCTGATGCACCAGCTCTGGCCCTGCTTCTCCCTCTGGCCACACCACTGCCTCTTACAACCTGTTCTGGTGCAGCACTCGCCTCCGCCTCAGAAGCACTGTCTTCACTCGGCATATCAACCCAGCTTGGGTCAGTCACATCATCATCCTCCGTTTCCTCAGTCTGCTCCCCCTTCGGAATTCCTCCCCTAACAACAACTTCACCACTGTCTGACAACCATGTCTCCTCATCGTCTGACACCTCTTTACAAACTTCTTCCACTAACTCAAGATTGTCATCATCATCACCCACAGACTGCGACAGTTGGAAAACTTGGGCATCGGGAACGAGGTCAGCAGCAACCTGAGAAGTGGTTTGTGACTGTGGGAAGGGTCCAGAAAACAGTTCCTGAGAGTATGCCGGATCACATTCCAAATTTTCCTGGGAGGGGGCAGACTGGGGGGAAGGAGGTTGAAGTGGAGGAGCCAGAGGAGTGCTCCCTTGGGTAACGTGGGTGGACTGCGTGGAAGACTGACTGGTGGACAAATTACTTGAAACATTGTCCGCAATCCACGAGATCAGCCGTTCGCACTGTTGTGGTTTCAACAGTACTCTACCACGTGTCCCTGTAAGTTGAGACATGAAGCTAGGGAGTGTAACTCTGCGGCGTTCCACAGCTCCCTCATCAGCAGATACTGTCTCACGGCCTCTGCCCCCTGCAGTAATTGAATGCCCACGCCCACGCCCTCGCCCTCGACCCTTAGCCCTGGGGTTCAACATTTTTTGTATATAGGTGTATGATAAAAAAAAAACAAAATTAAGTCCGATGGGACTGTTGTGCAAGTTGATTTGTATCACTGAGCTAAAACAACTGAAAAAATAATTTTTTTTTTTATATTTTGTTTTTTTGGGAACGTGTCGTGCAAGAACTATGGTAGAACTCACTGACACCCTGTTAACGGTGGCTATTTATTCTGCGACCCAGACAAATGTCGCACAGAGAATTTTCTGGATCAAGCGGTAGATGATATTGGTAGCAAATGACTTGTTTGTATTCTGTGACGTACAGAAAGTGTCACCTGGACAGTATGTACGGATGGGAGCGAATGTGCTGAACTGTGACACACAGAAAGGTTACACACAGCTGAGTAAAATGGATTTGTATCACTGAGCTAAAACAACTGAAAAACTAATTTTTTTTTATATTTGTTTTTTTATATTTTGTTTTTTTGGGAACGTGACGTGCAAGAACTATGGTAGAACTGACTGACACACTGTTAACGGTGGCTATTTAGTCAGCGACTCAGACAAATGTCACACAGAGAATTTTCTGGATCAAGCGGTAGATGATATTGGTAGCAAATGACTTGGTTGTATTCTGTGACGTACAGAAAGTGTCACCTGGACAGTATATACGGATGGGAGCGAATGTGCTGAACTGTGACACACAGAAAGGTTACACACAGCAGAGTAAAATGGATTTGTATCACTGAGCGAAAACAACTGAAAAAATAATTTTTTTTTTTATATTTTGTTTTTTTGGGAACGTGACGTGCAAGAACTATGGTAGAATTCACTGACACCCTGTTAACGGTGGGTATTTATTCTGCGACCCAGACAAATGTCGCACAGAGAATTTTCTGGATCAAGCGGTAGATGATATTGGTAGCAAATGACTTGGTTGTATTCTGTGACGTACAGAAAGTGTCACCTGGACAGTATATACGGATGGGAGCGAATGTGCTAAACTGTGACACACAGAAAGGTTACACACAGCTGAGTAAAATGGATTTGTATCACTGAGCTAAAACAACTGAAAAACTAATTTTTTTTATATTTGTTTTTTTATATTTTTTAAAAAATTTTGTTTTTTTGGGAACGTGACGTGCAAGAACTATGGTTGAACTCACTGACACCCTGTTAACTGTGGCTATTTAGTCTCCGACCCAGACATATGTCACACAGAGAATTTTCCCAACTGGTTCAGGACCCGACTAGAGGGACGGCCATACTGGACTTAGTATTAACCAATAGACCTGACAGAACAACAGATGTGCAGGTCGGGGGACTCCTGGGAAATAGTGACCATAACATAATAACCTTCCAATTGTCATTCAAAAGAGCGTTTCTTCAGGGAGGAACAAAAATACCTAACTTCAAAAAAGCTAAATTTAGCCAACTAAGAGAGGCCATAGGCCTAACTAACTGGGACAAAGTCTTCAAAAATAAAAATACAGCCACAAAATGGGATATTTTTAAAAACATCCTAATATCTAATTGTGAGAGGTACATACCATATAGGAATAAAATAATAAGAAACAAGAAAAAACCAATGTGGATAAATAGAACTGTATAGAAAGCAATAAATGACAAACAGAAAGTATTTAAATCACTAAAACAGGAGGGGAGCGAGAAAGCATTGAAAAACTATAAGGAAAAAAATAGAATATGTAAAAGACAAATAAAAACAGCCAAACTAGAGACCGAGAGATTAGTCGCCAAAGAAAGTAAAACTAACCCTAAAATGTTCTTTAATTATATAAATGGTAAAAAGTATAAACCTGAAGGTGTCGGCCCCTTACAGAGTAATGAGGGGGGAGTTGCAGAGAGCGATGAGGAGAAAGCAAAGCTACTAAATATCTTTTCTCCACTGTATTCACTGAGGAAAATAAACTGTCAGATGAAATGCAGAATATAAAAGTAAATTCCCCATTAAAAGTGCCCTGTCTGACCCAGGAAGAAGTAGAGCTGCGTCTTAAAAAGATTAAAATAGACAAATCGCCAGGACCGGATGGCATACACCCCCGTATCCTAAGAGAATTAAGTAATGTCATCGCCAGACCCTTATTTCTGATATTTAAGGACTCTATACTGACAGGGAGTGTTCCACAGGATTGGCGCATAGCAAATGTGGTTCCAATATTCAAAAAGGGTCCAAAACAGAGCCCGGGAACTATAGGCCGGTAAGTTTAACATCTGTCGTGGGTAAACTGTTTGAGGGTTTTCTAAGAGATGGTATCTTGGAGTACCTCAATGAAAATAAGCAAATTACTCCATATCAGCATGGCTTCATGAGGGATCGGTCATGTCAAACCAATTTAATCAGTTTCTATGAGGAGGTAAGTTCTAGACTAGACCGCAGCGAATCAATGGATGTCGTATATCTGGACTTCTCCAAAGCATTTGACACTGTACCACATAAAAGGTTAGTATATAAGATGAGAATGCTTGGCCTGGGAGAAAATGTCTGTATGTGGGTAAGTAACTGGCTCAGTGATAGAAAACAGAGGGTGGTTATTAACGGTACATACTCAGATTGGGTCACTGTCACTAGTGGGGTACCACAGGGGTCAGTATTGGGCCCTATTCTCTTCAATATATTTATTAATGATCTTGTAGAAGGCTTGCACAGTAAAATATCAATTTTTGCAGATGACACTAAACTGTGTAAAGTAATTAACACAGAGGAGGACAGTACACTGCTACAGATGGATCTGGATAGACTGGAGGCTTGGGCAGAGAAGTGGCAGATGAGGTTTAACACTGACAAATGTAAAGTTATGCATATGGGAAGGAATAATGCAAGTCACCAGTACATACTAAATGGTAAAATATTGGGTAACTCTGACATAGAAAAGGACCTAGGAATTTTAGTGAACAGAAATCTAAGCTGCAGAAACCAGTGTCAGACAGCTGCTGCCAAGGCCAATAAGATAATGGGCTGCATCAAAAGAGGCATAGATGCCCGTGATGAGAACATAGTCCTGCCACTTTACAAATCACTAGTCAGACCACACATGGAGCACTGTGTACAGTTCTGGGCTCCTGTGAACAAGGCAGACATAGCAGAGCTGGAGAGGGTTCAGAGGAGGGCAACTAAAGTAATAACTGGAATGGGTGGACTACAGTACCCAGAAAGATTATCAAAATTAGGCTTATTCACTTTAGAAAAAAGACGACTGAGGGGAGATTTAATAACTATGTATAAATATATCAGAGGTCAGTACAGAGATCTCTCCCACGATCTATTTATCCCCAGGACTGTGACTGTGACGAGGGGACATCCTCTGCGTCTGGAGGAAAGAAGGTTTGTACACAAACATAGAAGAGGATTCTTTACGGTAAGAGCAGTGAGACTATGGAACTCTCTGCCTCAGGAGGTGGTGATGGTAAGTTCACTAAAAGAGTTCAAGAGGGGCCTGGATGTATTTTTGGAGGGTAATAATATTACAGGTTATAGTTACTAGAGAGGGGTTGTTGATCCAGGGAGTAATTCTGATTGCCTGATTGGAGTCGGGAAGGAATTTTTTTCCCTAAAGTGGGGAAAACTGGCTTCTACCTGACAGGGTTTTTTTGCCTTCCTCTGGATCAACTTGTAGGAAAACAGGCCAAACTGGATGGACAGATGTCTTTTTTTCGGCCTTATAAACTATGTCACTATGTTACTATGTAAGCGGTAGATGATATTGGTAGCAAATGACTTGGTTGTATTCTGTGACGTACAGAAAGTGTCACCTGGACAGTATATATGGATGGGAGCGAATGTGCTGAACTGTGACACACAGAAAGGTTACACACAGCTGAGTAAAATGGATTTGTATCACTGAGCTAAAACAACTGAAAAAATATTTTTTTTTTTTTATTTTGTTCTTTTGGGAACGTGACGTGCAAGAACTATGGTAGAACTCACTGACACCCTGTTAACGGTGGCTATTTATTCTGCGACCCAGACAAATGTCGCACAGAGAATTTTCTGGATCAAGCGGTAGATGATATTGGTAGCAAATGACTTGTTTGTATTCTGTGACGTACAGAAAGTGTCACCTGGACAGTATATACGGATGGGAGCGAATGTGCTGAACTGTGACACACAGAAAGGTTACACACAGCTGAGTAAAATGGATTTGTATCACTGAGCTAAAACAACTGAAAAAATAATTTTTTTTTTTATATTTTGTTTTTTTGGGAACGTGACATGCAAGAACTATGGTAGAACTGACTGACACCCTGTTAACGGTGGCTATTTAGTCTGCGACCCAGACAAATGTCACACAGAGAATTTTCTGGATCAAGCGGTAGATGATATTGGTAGCAAATGACTTGGTTGTATTCTGTGACGTACAGAAAGTGTCACCTGGACAGTATATACGGATGGGAGCGAATGTGCTGAACTGTGACACACAGAAAGGTTACACGCAGCTGAGTAAAATGGATTTGTATCACTGAGCTAAAACAACTGAAAAATTAATTTTTTTTTTTTATATTTGTTTTTTTAATTTTGTTTTTTTTGGAACATGACGTGCAAGAACTATGGTAGAACTGACTGACACCCTGTTAACGGTGGCTATTTAGTCTGCGACCCAGACAAATGTCACACAGAGAATTTTCTGGATCAAGCGGTAGATGATATTGGTAGCAAATGACTTGGTTGTATTGTGTGACGTACAGAAAGTGTCACCTGGACAGTATATACGGATGGGAGCGAATGTGCTGAACTGTGACACACAGAAAGGTTACACACAGCTGAGTAAAATGGATTTGTATCACAGAGCTAAAACAACTGAAAAACAAATTTTTTTTTTTTACATTTGTTTTTTATGTTTTTTAAAATTTTGTTTTTTTGGGAACGTGATGTGCAAGAACTATGGTGGAACTCACTGACACCCTGTTAACGGTGGCTATTTAGTCTGTGACCCAGACAAATGTCACACAGAGAATTTTCTGGATCAAGCGGTAGATGATATTGGTAGCAAATGACTTGGTTGTATTGTGTGACGTACAGAAAGTGTGACCTGGACAGTATATACGGATGGGAGCGAATGTGCTGAACTGTGACACACAGAAAGGTTACACACAGCTGAGTAAAATGGATTTGTATAACTGAGCTAAAACAACTGAAAAACTAATTTTTTTTTTTACATTTGTTTTTTTATATGTTTTTTAAAATTTTGTTTTTTTGGGAACGTGACGTGCAAGAACTATGGTAGAACTCACTGTCACCCTGTTAATGGTGGCTATTTAGTCTGTGACCCAGACAATTGTCACACAGAGAATTTTCTGGATCAAGCGGTAGATGATATTGGTAGCAAATGACTTGGTTGTATTCTGTGACGTACAGAAATTGTCACCTGGACAGTATATACGGATGGGAGCGAATGTGCTGAACTGTGACACACAGAAAGGTTACACACAGCTGAGTAAAATGGATTTGTATCACTGAGCTAAAACAACTGAAAAACTAATTTTTTTTACATTTGTTTTTTATTGTTTTTAAATTTTGTTTTTTGGGAACGTGACGTGCAAGAACTATGGTAGAACTCATGACACCCTTTAACGGTGGTATT
>ONZH01003221.1:0-64195 GCA_900303285.1 Rhinella marina
AAAGCGTGGTGTGTTTGGGAGCAGTGGTGTAGGGAGATAGGTACTAGGGTGGATGAAGGGGAAATCCCTTTAGTGTTATTTTTGGGTTCCGTTAGGGAGGAAGGTTGGTCGGTGGCTAGGTTGAATAGATGGATAGCGGGTTTAGCTTTTGGTTTTAAGATGAGGGGTTTTCCAGATGTTACAAAGAGCTTTCTGGTTAAGCAGATTTTGAAGGGATGGAGACGGGGTTGTAAGACTGAGGATAGGAGACGCCCAGTGTCGTTTGATTTGCTGTTGCGAATCGGTTCGCAGCTGGATGGGGTTTGTCGTTCCCCAGAAGAAGTTAAGTTGTTCAGGTTGGCTTTTTCGTTGGCATTTTTTGGGGCGTTTCATTTGGGGGAGCTAGTTTGCAATAGTGTGCGGTGTGTTGGGGGATTACGGGTAGAAGACGTGTTTCTGTATCAGGATAGGGTGGTGGTTAGAATTCGCAGGTCAAAGACGGATCAGGAAGGGAGGGGTAAGAATCTTATGTTGTTCGCCATTCCTGGATGTTTGTTATGCCCAGTTCGGTGTTTAAGGGACTATGGGTGGCGGCCGACTATGGAGGGTGGTCCTTTGCTTACACATGCAGATGGGTCATTCCTGTCTCGATATCAGTTTTTGGCCATTTTTAAGCGGTGTTTAAAAGGTTTGGGGGTTGATTCAAGGGATTATACAGGGCATTCTTTTCGGATTGGGGCAGCTACGGAGGCGGCGCGTTTGGGAATGAGTGATGATGTGATAAAGAGGATTGGCAGGTGGGAATCAGTTCGGTTCCGTTCCTATGTTAGGTTGGGTCGTTTGTAATTAATGAAGTATGGCGGTTTTTTACAGTTGTGTGGTTTCTTTTGATTTGTTTCAGATCGCCCTCTGGTGTTAGTCTGGATTTTGGGACATTCCTTCGTGTTCTGGGGTGCTGTGAGGGCGGATGTTCGGCCGAACGGGCGTCAGTTGGGGTTCGAGAGGGATGTGGCTATCGTACGGTGGCTTGGTTCGCGAGGTATGTTATGGGGGGGGGGGGGGGGGGGTGTGAGAGAAGTACACAGGTTTGTTAGGTTAGATAGGGCTCCCGATATTTTGGTCCTGCATGTAGGGGGAAATGATTTAGGGGTTAGGCCATTTCGGGAATTAATAAGGGACATTAAATTTGATTTATTAAGGTTGTGGGCCCTATTCCCGTCCATTATAACTGTCTGGTCGGATATCGTGCCTCGTAAAGTGTGGCGGGAGGCGAGGTCGGTGGATCGTTTGAATAAGGCGAGGATTAAGGTTAATAGGGCAGTTGGTAGGTTCATGGCCAGGAATGGGGCCGTTGCAGTAAGGCATGCGGAGCTGGAATTGGGAGTAGGGGAGTTTTGGAGGGCTGACGGTGTTCACCTTAACGCGAGTGGGCATAGATTTGTGGGCGTTGGGCCTGCAGGGCGGAATAGAGAGGGCTTTGGGTTTGTGGAGGAACGCGCAAGCTTGAGGGAATAAAGTGGTCTAGTTGCGCGTTGGTGGCGGGGTGAGGTCCTTGAAGTTGGTTGGAGTGATGGTATCCGAGAATGGGAGGGCCTCAATGGTGGGGCTGGACTCTCATAGTTGGGCTGTTTGGTTCGAAGTGAGAGGCGTCCATCAGTTTACTGTCTCCGAGCTGGCGCTTCACGGCTGGAGGCAAGATGGAAGGGCCAGGTTGCTTTGTTTTGGTTAATAAATAAATAGACTTTGGGGCTTCAAGGACCTCCCTCGTCAGGGGTTAATTTATCTCAGTTATGTTATTTATGGTTATTTATTATTTTGTTAATAAAACGGCTGCTGTGGACGATTAAATCCGATCTGGTTTCTGTTCCTGAGCTTGATTTTTTATTGACTATAATTATGGTTCTTTTCTCAAAGTAATTCACAGCATTCTTTATGCTACAAAACTATATATATATATATATATATATATATATATATATATATATATATATATATAATATATTCACACAAATAGAGGCTATAATGTTTGTAAAAGGTATGCAGGGAGCTCCATGTTGCTGCCCTGCAAATTTGAGCTAGAGAGGCCTCCGCCTTTTCTGCCCAGGAAGTAGCTACTGCCCTAGTAGAATGGGCACCAAACCCAGAAGGAGGAGCAAGGTTCTGGGAAGTATAAGCAAGAATAATAGCATTCTTGACCCATCTAGCGATGGTCCTAGAAGAAGCCTTGTGCCCCTTATACCTGCCTAGAAACTGAAGGAGGTTTTCGTCCATTCTGCAGGTAGATGTGGCCTCTAAGTAAGTCAATAAACACCTTCTCACATCAAGACAATGAAATCTTTCTTCCAAAGAGTTGGCTGGACTTGGACAAAAGGAAGGTAATATGATATCTTGACTTCTGTGGAAGTCGGAGACCACTTTAGGCTGGAAAGAAATCAAAGGGTCGGATGAGAACTCATCTAAAATCGTAGCATAGGGAGGAGAGGCAGAAAAAGCCTGAATCTCAGAAACCCTTCTAGCTGAAGTTATGGCCACTAAGAATGACATCTTAAAAGTGAGAAGTTTAATGGAGATCTTATCTATCGGCTCAAAAGGGTCTTGACAGTGCAGAAAGGACCAAGTTTAGGTCCCAGAGAGGAGAAGGGGGGTCTCAGGCTAGGATGTAATCTGGAAGCTGCTGACAAGAACCTTATGATCCAAGGATGATCTGCCAATCTGTAGTCAAAAAAAATAGCCAAGGGCAGAAATCTGAAGAGGCTCTTAATTTCTTTTCTATACCAACCTGTAAAAAAAAAAAAAAAAAAAAAAGTTTTTGGAATGCTGGGAGACACTAATGGATCAGGGTTTTCTCCCAGAAAACCGGAGAAGGTACTCCAGACTTTAAAGGGGACCTGTCATGAACTTTTTGCTGATCTCACTGAGGACAGCATACATTAGTGACAGAAATGCTGTCAAATCTACTTGAGAAGAGTCCTGGTTATTCCTAACCTCTTGCTCTCCCTGCCCATCTGCTGATGATTGGCAGTTCTCTCCTAGATAGAAAGGGAGAAAACTAGGTAGAAGACTTAGTCATCAGCAGGTGGCCTGGACAGCAGGAATTCATGAATAAACATGACTTCTCCTCAGGTGGCCGTGACTCTTTTCCAGGCCCAATCTGCAATGTTTGTGATGCTGGTTCTCGGCAACCACTTACTTTGAACTTTTAAATGACAGACCACTGAAATCAGCTCACCTGTCTCTTCTTTATGCTGCCATTAGTATGGGCAGTATAAAGTTGATGACAGGTTCCCTTTTTTTTTTTTTTTTTTAGAGGTGACCGCCTTTTTGCTTTTCAGCAATGTCGAAACTACCCCTTACTCATAACCCCCTTTTGTACCAAATCTGCGTTTCAATTTCCAAGCCGACAAGTGGAGAATCTCCGGACTGGGATGAAACAGAGGTCCCTGATAGAGGAGATCCTCTCTTATTGGTAGGGACCAGGCTCTCTTGGGCTAATACGGGGCTATCAGAATGATGGACGCAGCCTCTTTATCTACCTTCCTCAATACTCTGGGAAGTAGGCAAATAGGTGGGAAAGCATATCCCATCTCCCGGCTCCAGCCCTCCGCCAAACCATTCAACGCTAGTGGACCATCCCAGGCATTGAGGGAGAAGAATCTTTCCACCTTCCTGTTGGCTTTGGTTGCGAAAAGATCTATCGAGGGGAGACCAACTCTCCCGACTACTTGTTGAAAGATCTCTTCGTTCAAGCACCATTTCCCCTCTTCTCTGCAATGGAGAAAATTTCTTTTGACAACTGTAGGAGGGATGGACTCCTGGTACCCCTTTGGTGATTTATATAAGCTACGGTAGAATTGTCCGAGTAAAAGGCAATTTCCCTGTTCACTAAATTGGGAACCACTATTTCTAGGGACATCTTTATAACTTTCAATTCCCGGAAATTGGAAGAGCTTTCTTGTTTTTAGATCCCATCTCCCCTGCCAAAAACCACTCTGGGAGTGAGCCCACCCAACCCCAAGAGCTGGCATCGGTGGTAATCACTTCCTGATTCTTAAAGTTCTACTGGACCCCCCTGGCTAGATTTAATGGGTTCATCCACCATAACAGGGAGAGACGGGCTTTTGAGGAGATGTGGAAATTCCTGTCTAAGGAATTGGGGTAGCCATCCCAGAATTTCAGAATGTCCGCTTGAAGGTCCCTTGAATGAATCTGGGCATATGCCACTGCTGGAATGGCGGAAGTCAACAACCCCAGGGTCGACATGGCCTGTCTGAAGGTACATAGGTAAGAGTGGAACAAAATCTGAACCTGTTGGGCAATCCGCTCCCTCTTTTTTAATGTTAGGAAGTTCTTCTCCTGACAAGAGTCCAATTGGATTCCTAAAAAGACACAAGTTTGTGAAGGAACCAGAGTTGACTTGTTCCAATTTATTCTCCATCCTAGCTTCTGCAATGTGGCACAAAGTATGTCCAAGTCTTTTAGCAAGCAGTCTTCTGACTGAGAAATTATCAAGAAATCATCTAGGTAGGGAACTAGAGAGATTCCTTTTAGTCTTATGAAGGCCACAAGTTCTGCCACTATTTTGGTGAATAGTCTTGGGGTCTGAGAAATACCAAAGGGAAGGGCTCTGTACTGGAGGTTTAGGCATTTCCCCTCTATCCAGACTGTAGTTCTTAAATATTTTTGGGAGGATCGATGGATTGTAATGTGGTAATATGCATCCTCCAAGTCTATACTTGCCATCCAAAAATTCTAGAACAGAAGATTTGCGGTGGATTTTATGGTCTCCATATGAAACCTGTTGTACTTCAAGGAATTGTTTAGCTTTTTTTTTTAGATTTAAGATCACCCTGTGGGAGCTGTTTGTTTTTGTTTTTTACTATGAACAGGGGGGAGTAAAAACCTTTCCCTATCTCTTGCTCTGGCAACGGACAGACTACCCTTTGTTTAGCAGAGAACATTTCTGATTCCAAGGAAGCGGGAAACCCTTTTTGTCTGAAGCTCCTTCCAGAATCTCATCTAGGGAAGGACTAAAAAGTCCAGCACCTACACAAGGTACTGCGCACAATCTTGCTTTGGAACCCTGATCCCCTTTCCAAGACTTAAGCCAGGTAGCTCTCCTAGCAGCATTAGACATAGCCGCCGCCCTGGCTGAGAATCTTAGCGAATCTGTAGAAGCGTCAGCAAGAAAATCAGCAGCTTTAATAAAAGTCGGGAGAGAAGAGAGGAGTTCCTCCCTAGGCGTTTTATCTTTAAATTATGGTTGGGTCAGTTAGAGAGTCACATATTAAAGAATTTGGATACCCAGGAAGCTGCAATAGCAGGTCGACTCCTAGACACTCTTTAAATAGATATCTGCTTTTTATCTAATGGGTTCCCAAGACATCCTAAATCTTCAAACGGAAGGGCAGACTTTAGTTAGTTATTTTGGCAACTGGGGCATCTACAGTGGGGTCTTTATCCCAGAAGTGGATTCCTCAAAAGGTTATTTTCTTTTAATTGAGGATGGAATAAAAAAAAAAAAAAAAAAAAAAAAAAAAAAAATTTGAGTTTTTCCATTCTTTCTTAAAGCATCCATATTTTTTTGAACCTTCGTCTGAAATATTCTGCTTGAAAAAATCTTCTCCATCAGGAATTTCGGAATCCGAATCCCTACCAAGGATGGGTCTTTATGGGAAATGGGGGGGGGGGTGGTCGAATCCTCTTCATAGATTTAATAGAGGATCTGACTTCTGACCTAACCAAGGCCTTTATATTTTTAGATAGAGACTGACTTCACCCCAGCTTATCCACACACCCCTTTCATAAGAGCCTAGAATATGAAGCAGGTAATGGGGTCTTACAACCACTACATTTTTTATTAGTCTTGCCCACAGCCTTCTTGGGAGTTTTTGCTACCTATAATACAAAAGCAAACAACAATCCCAACAAAATTAGAGTGGATCTCACCATAAAAAGGTGTGTGCTTCCCCAATACTCAGGACTAGAGATGAGCGAACATGCTCGAACAGAGCTCAAAAAGCTCGGGTCCCCTGCGCGCAGCCAGACACACCCAGACGGATACGTCATGACCTCAATGCATTTCAATGGGGACGAATCCATTTGGTGTGACACACTAGTAAACGGCTCTGTCCTTGGGAGGGGGAGGGGGGGGGGGGGGGGGGTTTGTCTGGCTGTGCGTAAGGGAGCCGAGATTTTTGAGATTGGTACGAGCATGTTCGCTCATCTCTACTCAGGACCAATACCAGACTTGAATGCCTCGAGGAATCCAAGGGGTCGGCACGTCCAACCTCTCCCTGTTCAGACATTTTCGAAACAGACACCGGTCCAGCACAGCACTGTGTGCAAATCCTGTGAGCTGGCTACCTCCTCCTTTTGCCAATTTGTAGCGCACCTTTGGCCTCCTTTTAACCAGCGGCCCATTCCTAATCCGGCCAGCAGGGCTCCGATACTTCCGCCCATGTGACTGGAAGTGACGACGGAAACCACTTCCGGCTGCATGACGAAGGCACGCTCTGGCGCATGCACAGATCCCTTCAGGGGACCCGACGGCCGTCTTTAGATAGGGAAGACGCCGAACCTCACCACCCGGACTGGGAACCGCCTGAACACGGCCACAGCGGTTCCCCTAAGAGGCTGGGAGGAAGCAGGAGAGAGGTAGACTTGGCAGGCTGCTTCATCTGAAGACTTAGACCGCCTGGAATAGGCCCCGTTAAGTTATAGCAGACCCAGGCCCTCCACAGCTCAAAGTGTGAACCTAAAAATAAAGACTAGGAGCTCAGAGCTCTCTAGGTATATCTATCCGGAGGACAGGAAACCTAAACTGAGGTGTGGTGGGGGTGTGAACTTTTTTTCTCTCATCAGGTTCCTGTCCCGGATGGGAGGACCTAAGTCGCATGGGTGCTGTCATGGGTTAGGGGAAAAAGGTTTTAATACAGTATCTG
The DNA here is from genome assembly GCA_900303285.1 of Rhinella marina. Classification (NCBI taxonomy): domain Eukaryota; kingdom Metazoa; phylum Chordata; class Amphibia; order Anura; family Bufonidae; genus Rhinella; species Rhinella marina. The sequence goes on from ONZH01003221.1 coordinate 6,921, forward strand.
CAAATGAGCCTCCATGAGCAATGGAGGTGTTGCCATTACACAAGCCAATGCAAAGTGAATGAGGAGGAATGATCACTACCACAGTGTAAGGACCGGAAATGGAGACAGCAGGGGCAGCATGGAGCAGGAAAGTATGAATCTTATTTCAGGGGCTATGATGTGGGAACTTTATACTTTTTTTTTATATAGATACATATATTTTTTTTTTTTACTGTTAAGTGGTGACAATTCCTTCCATCCTGCCCCCTATTAATAAATTCACACTTTCCATCACTGCAGAGGATAGTCATTACCACCTCCTGCCTCCCCAGCTATAGGTGCCCTTCAACAGCCATTAAGCACTTCAAGCCTTACAAGCGGGGAAAGCATTCACTGGTTAATCCTTCAATGACCAGGCCTGAAGAGGCCTTAATGACCAGACACTATGATTTAACCAAATGGTTCAAAAAGTTGTAACTTTATTTCTTGGATTTTTTATGACATGGGGGGGGGACCTGTACCAAGCATTTTTAAAAGTCATTTTTCCAAACTATCATTTTTTATTTTTTTTTTTAATCTGTAAACTGACAAACAAGTTACTAATTTTTTGTTGGTCGTTTGTTATAAAATATGTATAGTTTCACATGAATGTGGTGATGATGATATAGTCAGTATGAGAGAATATATATATATATATATATATATATATATATATATATATATATACACACATATTTTGAACAACTGTATACTTCCAACTTTGTAGGGAACTTTTTGGGAAGCCTTTTTTTTCTGTTTCAGCATAAATATACCCCAGTTCACAGAAGCAAGGTCCTTAAAAGGCATTGTTGGTAGAGGTTGGTGTGGAAGAACTTCAATGACTCGCACAGATCCCTGCCTTTGAAGGTTCATGCACTCAACCGCTGGCCATTTCGCGATCCGCAAATTGTGGATCCTCTGGACAAAGATACTGGCAGTGTGCTTTCCCATGTTTTCTAGGTGCAACCATCGTCAGCACAATGTTCCCATGTTTTCTTAGGTGCAACCATCGTCAGCACAAACGCCAGTCTTAATAAACGACCCCCATAGTGCACAGAAAATGAAGATTACTTTTACCGGTAATGGGATTTTCCTGAACAGTCCTATCATTTTTTGTAATGTGGACAATAATAGGGTTTTGTTTTTGTTTTTTGCTGCCCCATTAAAGTGAATGGTTCTACATATGAGCCGTAAAAAAAATTAAAAAACCACAAGGGGAGTGACCAACTCTGTATTAATGGCTATGGATTTAGAATGGGATGCCTTAAAAGCTCCTGTCTCCAGATGCTTTTGTCCATATAGTATAACTAGATGTAAACTTTAAATTTGTGTACAATATCAAGATACTATATGATGTCAAAAATCATCTCTGCCTTACCTGAGGCGAATACATTAGAGAAGTCAGAAAAGCCATGTCCAAGACCTTCATCCCCCTCTTTAATTTGATTTTTAAGGTCAATAAGCCCGTCTCTCAGAAGCATATTTTGACTATAATTTTCACCTTGACACATCTGGTTAGAGTTGCCTGTGAAAGCAAAATGCAAACAATTATGCCAATAATGGAGTTGCCCAATCATCTGATCACCAACAGCAGAATTCCCTGACAGTCAACATTTGCTGCTGGGGGAAGCTACAGGTGACCACACATTTTCACTGCAGCTTTAGACATTGATCAATAAAGCTGAACCAATGACATGCCAACGTGGCAGCCCATAGATTGAAAGGTCGAAGCCACCAACATGTCAGAGCTGCTGGAAAATCAGAACTGGAGAAAAAAGAGTCATGTGCACACTAATACCTACTGACTGTACACTTGGCTTCATGGAGTACCGCATATGTGGGTGGCCTTTACAACATGGATTGTACATTCTAACTTCTGCCCCTGTGAGGCTAGCCAATATAACCATGTCTTATATGTCCAAGTAATATTTCATATCTGGATTAGAAGCCATATCTATGCAATTGAAGCCACACAGGCAGTATTAAGATGGCACTGATCAAAAACAAGCATTGCACTTTAAGCATCTGTTTAGATATTGTAGGATAACCGTGCACCCATACAAAATGGACTTGCTTGAATGTGTACGCAGCATATTGTGATGCATTTCTATTCCATTTTTTATGCCACTTAAGACTCCAGTCTATATGGCGGGCATGGTTACATGCAAAAAGAATCAAGGCCAGCTCCAGTGCAGAGGTCCAGGGCACAGAAAACACTCCAACACATACAAATGGACGGAAAAAGTTCATTCCAGCCTCCAGAGAAAACAATGGAATCCTTTACTGAAGAAAGGTCATCAAATCCAGGTACGGCAAGCATATAGGGGGTCGTTTATTATGAGACATGTCAGTTTTTGGCGTATATTTGGGGCAAAGGTTTATTGTTCTGCAATCTGACTTTTCCCTGCTCAAGCCAGGTCTGAAAAGGGGGAGTTGCATGAGCAGGAAAGGGGGTGGGCAGGCCCGTCTCATTTATCAATTTTCTATGCCCATTTTAGATGTAGAAAATGGTCTAAATCCACGCCAGCAAGGAAGCCGGCATACATTTAGACAGGCAGTGGATACACCAAAATTATCTAGAGGCCGGCACCTCTACAAAACTTAGGTGCAACCATCGTCAGCACAAACGCCAGTCTTAATAAACGACCCCCATACTGCACAGAAAATGAAGATTACTTTTACCGGTAATGGGATTTTCCTGAACCCACGACAGCACCACGAGAGAGGATCTGCCTCCATGACAGGAAACCTGAGGTACAAAAAGGCAGAGACTCCCCTCCTACTTCAGTATGTCCATCCAAGGATTTGAGGAACTCCGCCCCAAACTGTTAGTATGCTGAACATTTAATATACGCCATTTTTTTTTCTCTGCAACACCCATGAGAAGCCAACACCAGAAAGAAAGGGAGGGAAATACCAGGTGCTGTCGTGGGTTCAGGAAAATCCAATTACCGGTAAGAGTAACCTTCATTTTTCCCCCTCACCCTACGACAGCACCACGAGAGAGAATAACCAAGGAGACACCTAGGGTGGGATAACAGCTGAAAAAACCAAAGGACAAATCAGAGGGTGAATTTAACTGTAACCAATAGTGCTTGAAGAAAGTAGAAGAGGCCCACACTGCTGCTTTACAGATATCCTCAATAGAAACTGCAGCCCTTTCGGCCTAGTGGAGTGGGCTCTAAGGCCTTCTGGAGGAGATCTTCCCAAAGAAGAATATGCCAGAGAAATAGCCCAAGTGATCCACCTCGCCAAAGACTTTTTGAATGCCTGCTGTCCCTTATTCTTTCCCTGGGAAAGAACAAACATCGAGGAAGATTTCCTCTATTCTTTCGTTTTAGACAAGTATTGGAGAAGGCACCTTCTGACATCCAAACAATGTAATGATCTTTCCTCCTCAGACGGATCTTTAAAAAATGTTGTGAGAACTATTTCTTGGGATCTATGGAACTTAGATGCTACCTTTGGCAGAAAAGCAGGGTCAGTTTAATAACTACCCTATCCTCCAGAATAGTAATATAAGGGGGTTTACAGAGATAGCCTGAAGCTCACTAACCCTACGGGCAGATGTCAAGGCCACTAACAAACAAAATTCCAGAGATAGAAGTTTAATAGAAATCTCTTCAATAGGTTCAAAAGGAGCCCTAGTAAGAGCACCTAAAACTAAATTTAAATCCCAAGGGGATACCTTTGGAGAAATCCTCAGGGAAGACCTAGAAACTGACCTGAGGAAACGTATTACACAAGTGTTAACAGCAATGTTCTCATTAAAAAGGGCTGATAAGGCAGAAACCTGAACTTTCAAGGTACTAAGAGACCCATCTGTAACCCCTTTTGAAGAAACTCGAAAACCTTCAGCATAGGAGCAGATGAAGGAAGATCCTCCACATCTAAACCTGCAAAAGACAAACTTTCTCCAAGTTCTGGCATAAATGGACACTGTAACCCTCTTTCTACTTTTTAGAAGAGTATTGACCAATTCAGAAGAAAAACCTCTTCTAGCTAACAAGAGCCTTTCAAATGCCAGGCCGTCAGATGGAGATTTTCCATCTGAGGGTGGAATATCGGACCCTGAAATAGCAGGTCCCGAGTTACCGGAAGGACCCAGGGGTCCGTGATTGACAGCTTCCTTAACCAGGTAAACCAAGGCCTCTTGGGCCAGAAAGGAGCTACAAGAAAGACCCTCGCTTGATCCTCCCTTATCTTTTTGAGAACTCTGGGAATTAATGGAAAAAGGGGGAAAGGCATAAGCTAGTGGAAAGCTCCACCTGTGGAGTAAAGCATTCAGCCCACAGGGGGATCCTACCGGAGACAGGGAAAATAAGTTTTTCACTTTCCTGTTCTGGGCTGTGGCAAACAAGTCTATGCATGGAAGGCCCCAACTGTCTACAATTCTTCTGAAAACGGACTCGGAAAGTCTGCCTGAATATTCTCCGTCCCACTTATGTATACTGCTGAAGTGGAACTGCATCTGTATTCTGCTATATGAAGAATCTCACTCAGTACCAGCTGATTAGACTTCTGCTTCCACCTTGTTTGTTTAGATAAAACTGTAGTATCCTGTTGTCCGGCATTACTCTTAAATTTCTGCCTGACAGGAGTGGAAGCTACAGCATAGCAAATTTGACCACCATGAGCTCTTTCATGTTGGAGGAGGCCGATTTCAGGCTGTCTGTTCATACCCCCTGGAGTGATCTGTCCTGAACATGAGCCCCCCCAGCCCCAGGGACTTGCATCGGTTGTTAAGCATAATAGATTTTCTAAACTCCAAGGAACCCCCTGGACTAGGTTGTCTGGGTTCAACCACCACCTTAAACCCTGAAGGGTCTGATCGGGAATTACAAATTTCATGTCCTTATCTTGTCCTCTGGTATAAAAAAAAAAAATAAAAAAAAACCCACCATCTGCTTCTTTGAGTCCAAAATCAGTCCCAGAAATTGTTGAATTTGTACAGGAACCATTCTTGATTTCTCTGTTCATTATCCATCCCAGCTTTTCTAATATCTGCATTACTTCCGCAACTGTTTTGCTGCAAGCCACCTTGGATTCTGCTACTACGTATAAGAAAATCGCAGAGATATGGAATAAAGAGTATATCCTCTCTTATGTGCTCTCCCATTTCTGCCACAATTTTTGTAAACACCCTGGGCACCATTGACAGACCAAAGGGAAGGACCTGAAATTGTAGGTGTCTGATAGTACCTTTTATTTCTACTGCAACTCGCAGATACTTCTGGTGTTCCCCGTGTATGGGAGCATTAAAATAAGTCTTAAATACAGAACTGCCATGAAGCATCCTGGAAAAAGTAGGTTTATAGCCGACTTCCATTCTGAATTTTTTTTTTTAGAAGCAAATTTAGCCTTTTTAAATTTATAATTGTTCTGAATTGTTCTGTTTTTTTCACTAGAAAGAAGCGAGTAAAACCCTTCTTCTTGGCCTACAGGGGCTGGAACTAGAACCCTTTTTCCAATTAGAGACTGAACTTCTGATTCTAATGAGCCTAGCCCAATCCTGGATACCTTTGTTACAATGAATCTTGCAGGAGGAGGGGCCCAGAATTCCAGCTTCAATCCTAGGCCTACAGTATCCAAAATCCAAGCACTCCTGGATATTAATTTCCATGAAGGAAGAAAATTTCTCAGTCTCCCGCCTACATGGAGTCATTGTTGATCTGTTTTGTTCTCATCTCCAGAGGACCGGCTTAAAAAAAAAAAAAAAAAAAAAAAAAAAAAGCCTGAGCTGGAAATTTTTGCTTTGTCGGATGCCTTTTCTAATAGCTCATCTAAGGCCCCTTTCACATGAGCTAGTTTTCCACGCGGGTGCAATGCGTGAACGCATAGCACCCGCACTGAATCCTGACCCATTCATTTTAATGGTTCTGTGTACTTGAGCTTTTTTTTTTTTACGCATCAGTTCCGCATTGCGTGAAAAAAGCAGCATGTTCTATATTATGCGCTTTTCACGCAGCCCTAGTCCCATAGAAGTGAATGGGGCTTCAGTAAAAAACAAATTGCATCCTGAAGCAAGTACAGATGCTATGAGTTTTTCACTGATGGTTGCCAAGTGATATTGTTTGTAAGCCTTCAGTTTTTTTATCACGCGCGTGAAAAACGCATCAAGACACATTGCACCCGTGTGGAAAAAAAACTGAACGCAATCGCAGACAAAACTGACTGAACTTGCTCGCAAAATAGTGCAAGTTTTCCTGAACGCACCCGGACACGCTCGTGTGAAAGAGGCCTAAAGTGGAACCAAAAAGAAATTTCCTTTTACATGGCATAGCACAAAGCCTCTTTTTTGACAGAAGGTCCCCATTCCAATTTTTAAGCCATAAGGCTCCACGAGCTGATTTAGCTAAGGCCGATGAGTGCGCTGCTAATTTAATAGCGTCTGTGGAAGCATCAGCTAAGAAGTCAGCTGCTTTCTTAACCGTAGGGATCCCCGCCAAAATCTCCTCCCTAGGACACTTATTTTTAATCTGATCTTCCAGCTCAGATACTCAGATTCCAGCTCAGATAACCAGATGATTAAAGAACGAGCAGTACAAGTGGAAGCAATAGAGGGCCTAAAAGACGAGGTAGACACCTCCCATGCTCCTTTCAAAAACCCGTCAGCTTTTCTAGCTAATGGATCTTTTAAAGATCCCATATCTTCAAAAGAAAGTGAAGACTTCCTAGCCATTTTAGAGATTGCTACGTCTATTTTAGGCACCTTATTCCAGGATGCTGCAATGTCCTCAGAGAAGGGGTATTTTCTTTTAAGATTTTTTGAAACATATACCCTCTTATTGGGTTTTTTCCATTCTTCTTTAATTAAGGCCATAATATTATAAACAGGGAAATATCTATGCTGCTTAGTCTCCAGACCACCAAACATCACATCTTGCAAAGACTTGAGGATTCAAAAGAACCCAATTCCCATTGTAGTCTTAACCGTTTTCAGAAGATCTACAACCTCCACCGGAAAAGATAATTACTTACCGGTAATTGGATTTTCCTATAGCCTCCACAGCGGCACGGATACATAGAAGATACCCCGCCTCCCATAGGGACAGGAAAACACGTGGAGATCTTTAAATAGTCCCCTCCCCTTACCTGCTCCAGTAAATAATTGAGAAACTCTGAAATGGATGCAATAATCATCTTTATATTCAGATAACATAACAGAAAATCTTCATATACATAAAGAGCATAGTGGGTGGGTGGGGGGGGGGGGGGGGGACTTGGTGCTACTGTGGAGGCTATAGGAAAATCCAATAACGGTAAGTAATTATCTTTTCCAGGCGCCTTCAGAGCAGCACAGATACATAGCAGGATTAACAGAGAAGTATAACTAGGGTGGGACCACCGCAGATAATACTCTGCGAGCAAAAGATAAATCCCTGTTTCTTAAGACATCCAACTTATGTTTAAAGAATGTATTCTGTGAAGCCCAGGTTGCTGCTTGACAAATTTGCGCTAATGGAACCTGATGAAACTCTGCCCACAAAGCCACCTTGAGACCTTCAGGCGCAGACACCCCCTGAGATTCATAAGACAAAGAAATGGCCGATCTAATCCATCTACTTAAAGTGGGCTTGCTAGCCGCCTGCCCTTTCCTTGCGCCAGAAAATTGGACAAAGTCTGTTTTCCCTCAGAGACTCAGTGGCTTCCAGGTAAGTCAGGACACATCTGCGGACATCCAACAAGTGAAACAGTCTCTCCTCCTCAGAACCTGAAGGATGATCAAATGATGGCAGAGATACCTCCTGACGGCAGTGAAATTTGGACACGACCTTAGGTAAAAAAGAAGGACAGTGCTTGAGAGAAATTCTGTCATCACTGATCAATAAATAATGAGCCTACATGAAAAAGCTTGTATTTCCCCCACCCTTCTAGCTGCAGTAATTGCGACTAAAAACACGGTTTTAAAAGAAAGCAATCTCAAAGGGGGATGTCCGACAGTGGCTCAAAGGGGGGGTCCCATTAGGGCAGATAGCACCAAGCTCAAGTCCGAAGGAGGAACCGTGCTTCTAATGATAGGTTGCAACCTCCTGGCTCCCTTTAAAGGGAACCTGTCACCTCCTTTTCTCAAAATGAGCTGTTAACAGTACCTTAAAGTAGAGCCGAGTGTCATCCTAATGTTGTAGTTGAAACTCAGAACTGCCGGATGAAAACAGAACTTTTAATCTTGCTGCGCTGGCTTTCCGGTGTGGGCTTGAAGTCAAGGGGGCAGCGGCCTCCTTGCTTCAAGTCAAGAAAGCCACTCCCCACTTGCGCTTGACTGATAATTAGCCGGGGATCGCAGAAATCTCGCGCATGCGCGTTGCGCGACTGAGTACTGCGCGATCCCGGCACCCGGCTCTTCATGTTGCCGGCGCTTCAGTAGTCATTGCGCATGCGCCGCCTTACATCAGTGACCCCGTGCGTGGACAGCGGGCACGCTCTCCCAAGCGCGCTCGCATAGTAAGGCGGCGCATGCGCAATGACTACTGAAGCGCCGGCAACATGAAGAGCCGGGTGCCGGGATCGCGCAGTACTCAGTCGCGCAACGCGCATGCGCGAGTTTCTGCGATCCCCGGCTAATTATCAGTCAAGCGCAAGTGGGGAGTGGCTTTCTTGACTTGAAGCAAGGAGGCCGCTGCCCCCTTGACTTCAAGCCCACACCGGAAAGCCAGCGCAGCAAGATTAAAAGTTCTGTTTTCAGCCTTTTCATCCGGCAGTTCTGAGTTTCAACTACAACATTAGGATGACACTCGGCTCTACTTTAAGGTACTGTTAACAGCTCATTTTGAGAAAAGGAGATGACAGGTTCCCTTTAAGAACCATTTAATCAGCTCACACTTGTTTGTTTTTGGACAAAAAAAAAAAACTGGCAAACACTTAATGCTGCAATCTGAACTTTTATAGTATTCACCTTTAACCCCTCACCTAAACCAGCCTGTAGAAAATCCAAAACAGACATTTTACATGGCACAAAATCCCCCAGACTCAACTTACAGAGCTTAAGAAAAGCTCCCCAAACTCTATGGTAGATTTTTGACGTTATGGGTTCCGACTATTTAGAATGGTTGAAATTACCGCATCCGAGAGGCCCCGTTCTCTCAAAAGTCCGCTTTCAAGTTCCACGATGTGAGCTGCAGATGTTCCACTCTGGGGTGGTATATCGGACCCCGATGGAGAAGGTCCTGACAGTATGGCAGAATCCAATAGTCCCCTGCTGAGAGGGAAAGGAGAAGCGGGAACCATGCCCTCTTGGGCCAATAGGGTGCTACTAGAATTAGTTTTGCTTTTTCTTCCAGGATTTTCTCGAGTCCTTGGTGACAGTCCTATAGGGGGAAAGGTATATAGGAACCTTTTTGGCCATGGGTGAGACAAGGCGTCCACGAAGTCTGGCTGATCTCTGAGGGATAGGGAAGCGAATCTTTCTACCTGTCTGTTTTGACGTGTGGTGAATAGATCCAGATACGTAATGGGCCATCTGGCTGTTAGCTAGTGAAAAATCTGTTGGTTTAGACACCACTCTCCTTCCCTCAATGTATCCCTGCTGAGATAGTCTGCCACCATATGGTCTTCTCCCTTTATGTGGGCTGCAGATATTGAGCTTAAATTTTCTTCTGCCCAATCCAAAATCCTTTTTGCAATTGATTCTAAGACTCTGCTCCTTGACCCCTTGCCTGTTTATGTAAGCTACTGTCGAGATATTGTCCGACACAATCCTTACATCTCCGCCTTCTAAATCTGGTTTTAGACTTAGCTTCCCAAACCGCAAGGAGCTCCCTTACGTTGGAAGAGGATAGGCTGTCCTCTCGACTCCAAGTTCCCTGCACTATAGAGTCCTTTGAATAAGCCCCCCAACCTGTCCTGCTGGTGTCTGTGGTAACTATGACTGGGTTCACTATGTGCCAGGGAACTCCTTCCTGCAAATTCCTTCTGTAAAGCCACCATCTTAAAGGGGTATTTCCATCTCACAAATGTAGTTTGTATAGTTAGATACAGCCATACCAATATTATTACTAATAGAATGTATTTATAGGATCCGTTTCTCTGCATTTTGGAAGTGTAGACAAAAATGCTACAACCCTTAGATGTGTCTCCGCATGCTGATGCAATGTGCGTTCACAATACAGCAGTTACCTCAGAACGGGTTTGAACAAAAGCAAGCCGGCCACCACTACTACATGGCCATGGTGGCCATAACCAGAGGCAACGGCCTGACTGATGTGTGTGGGACAATACCTATACAAATAGGCAAATCTTTAAACGGTACATTTTATATAAATACATTCTATTAGTAATACTATTGGTATGGCTATATCTAACTATACAAACTACATTTGTGAGATGGGAATACCCCTTTAAGGACATTCTTGCCTGGACTGAAAGCTTTACTTTCCCGTCTACGGACAGCATGTTTCGGTCCTAGGTTTTTAGCATGAAAGCCTGCAGACATCTTGAATGGACCTGAGCCCACCTCACTGCTGGAATTGTCGCTGACATCAGACCTAGGACTTTCATAGTAAAACAAAAGGAGACCTTCCTTGATCTTTGAAGATCTAGATTCGCCATCAAATTCTCCACTCTCTCTCTGGGGGAAGAAAAGATCTCATTAACTGGAAGTCTAACAGGATGCCTAGAAAAACCTTTTTGTCAGGAACTAAGTCTGACTTTTCTACATTCACTAACCACCCTAGATCTTTTAGGGTCTGTAGAACCAAGTTCAGCTGAACTATCAGCTTTTCTTTTGATTCTGTGGCTCTACCTTCGACATAACCTTCGTAAACACTCTGGGTGCTGAAGTGAAACCGAAGGGCAAAACCTGGAATTGATAGTGAAGTAACTCTCCTCCTAACTGAACTGCAAACCTGAGAAATCTCTGATGGCTCTGACAAATGGGAATATGGTAATACGTGTCTGCTAGATCTAATGTTAACATATAAAAAAGTCTTTCCTTAAAAAGACTTATCGAAGACTTTACTGAGTCCATCTTGAACCTCTTGTATAGAATATGACAGTTCAAACCTTTGAGATTTATAATGGCCCTGTGAGACCAGTTCGTTTTTTTTTGTTTTGTTTTTTTTTTATGAGGAAAACGTTTGAATAAAATCCTCTTTTTTGTTCCTAAACTGGAACCGGGACAATGGCCTCTTTTTGGCAAAGGATATGCAACTGATTTAATAGGAGAACTTTAACTTTATTAATTTTTTGTTTACACAAAAATACTCCGGAAGGGGAGAAGCAAATTCTAGATTTAGACCTGAAGCTATCACATCCAGGACCCAAGGAGCTGAAGAAATTTCTTGCCAAGCTGGAAGAAACCTCTTCAACCTTCGTAATTGAGAACTTGATTTTTGAGAAGAGTTCCCTGGATTAAAGAGGAAACCCTTCCCCCTACCTCTGCCTGTCTGCCACTTTCCTGAGTATCCTCTACTTTTTTGATTTTGTCTACCTCTTTTGGACGGATCAAACTTTCTCCTCTGAAAAAAAAAAAAAAAAAGGTTTTTGCTTAAGAAGGAAAACCTTTTTTCCTGTCCGTGGCCTTTTCCAGTATGTCGTCTAAGTCAGACCCGAAAAGTCTATCTCCCTCACAAGGGATACCACAAAGTTTGTTTTTTTGACGCCACATCCCCTGTCCAGGACCTCAGCCAGACTGCCCTTCTAGTGGCGTTAGATAATGCCGCCTAACTGGCGGCCAGTTTAACAGTATCTGCCGAAGCATCCGCCATGACGTTCGCAGCCTGCATCAGCGAGGAGACAATATCCTCCCTAGGCGTACCTCCCACCAGGTGCTCTTCTAGCCGATTGATCCAGATAGACATAGATCGGGCTGTATAGTTGGCCGCTACGCTCAGCCTAAAAATAGCCGTAGAAGCTTCCCAAGATTTTCTTTAGAAGGACCTCACTCTTTTTGTCCATTGGGTCTTTCAGAAGACCAACATCTTCAAAGGGAAGACCCAATTTGTTATTTCAGCCACCGGAGCATCTACTTTTGGACAGTGGTACCAAAAGGAAGTATATTCCTCAGAAGAGGGATATTTTCTTTTAAATATCCTGGATACACCCGCTTTCTTCTCCGGATCTGCCCATTTCTTATTAAGGAGTTTGGAAATATTGGAATGTGTGTGGGGGGGGGGGGGGGGGGGGGGGAGTAACCCTTTTCCTTTTCTCTCCTAACCCCTTGAACATAACATCCTGCACCGATTGAGGTTGCTTGGAATCTTCAATGTTCATAGTTGCCCTTATTGTCTTTAAAAGGGCATCCATCTCCTCAAGGAAGCAGAGAGGCTTGCAAGAATCATCCCCAGATGAATCCGAGTCTGAGACCAACACCAGCTCCCCCTCATCCAATTCTTCCTCAGGACTGTCAATCTCAGAAGGCTCAGATATAACACCAATAGATGTAGATGGCTTCTGAAGCATAGACATCATTTTGGAGTCAACCGCACTGCTGACGTCCTCCTTAATAATCGACCTGATGTTTTCCAACAGGGACAGTGTTTCCTTAAAAGCACACGAGCCATGAGTAGAGATTAATGTCAGCATAACCATGCGTATCTTTCTCTGGTAGACACTGGGCACTTACTCCGTGACAATCTTATCCAGACACCTGGTACATAGTGGTTTCTTATGGCCAGAGGGAAGACTTCTTACAAACGGAGGCCTTTTGTCCCCTCTGTGAGCCTTCCGATTTCTGAACATCCCTGACCTGAGGGCATATTTAAAGCTAATTAGGAGGAACCTTAAAACCAAAACCACAGGGGAACCCAGCACCCTAATGTGGTATATTTAGAAAGTACACCTGTACACTAAGACGCTGCAGCATCACACTCCCACAATTTTTCAAGTGCTGCGTTGCCTGGGGGGGGGGGGGGGTTCTGAGAGCAGGACCCAGAAGCCAACGAGATCCCGCGACCCGTGGGAATCTCGTTGTACATAGATTATGTGACCCCCAGCATCCTCTCGCGCGAGTAGCGTCTGGACACATCCCGGGGATGCCTTACTCCTAAGGCCAGGAGCAGCTGCACACCTGGCCCCACGACCCTGGCCTCTACCCAGCAGGCCACCAATCCATCTGGCCTTCCTCTGATCACCTACCCACAGATGTCCCAGCCAGAACATCCGAGAATCTCCACCTTCATCCCACAGGGACAGGAAGACACTGGAGCAGGTAAGGGGAGGGGACTATTTAAAGATCTCCACGTGTTTTCCTGTCCCTATGGGAGGCAAGGTATCTCCTATGTATCAGTGCCGCTGTGGAGGCGCCTGGAAAAAAGGGTTTTCCTACACTTCTCTCCTCTTCCTCAGAGGAAAAGGATGAAACATCAGAATAAAAATTTTCAATAGAAAGAAAACGTTCCCCTTCATCTCAATCTGAGGAAATAGCTTGACTTTTCTTCGACTTTTGTTCTCTAGGGATACTAATCCTTTTATGCGCAAAAGATGAATCTACTTCCGATCTGACCAGAGATTGGAGACATTTGTAAAAGGACGGGGACTCTTCTGCAACCGTCTTATCAATACACACTTGGCATAAGCTTTTTCTCAGTCAGATGAAAGTGAACAATGACAAAGCACATTCTTTATTTCTTTTTGTCAGGGCCTTTATAGGTTTTCCCTGCAAAAATACATCAGAATGTAAGCTGATAATAAAAGACACCTGTGGCAATAAGCCTCTCACCCCTCACGCAGGTAGCAAGGCTGGAGCGGACACTGGTTCTTCAGTCATGTCCTTCTTTTCTTCATCCATCATGCTGCCAGGGGAAATTCAGTGCTCCTATCCAAACACCAGGAGCAGGTCTGCTAGGAGACACTATTCAGGTAAAAAAAAAAAAAAAACACAACACACACGCGCGCCAGCAGCATATTTCCGGGTCCTGTGCACTTAAGCACTCCCCCATCCTCCCCCCCCCCCCCCCGTCACGTGTTCCAACCCTCAGTCTGGAACTGGCCTCTTCTTCTGCGCAAGAAGCTGGAAGCAGGCGCCCCTCCCCCAGAGCCAACACATCGCTCCATTCCACGCCGTGCTTCTAGTGCTATACATCACAGAAGCGGCATGCCTCAACGCTTTAGGGCCTCACTGCCACCGCATCTCTGCCGGGCCCACCGCACACCCTGTGCCAGGTGTCAAAAAAACGGGGACTCGCAGGTAAGGAGGCTGCTCACAGGGGAGAGGTAACTGTACCACAGGCTTCCTCCTCAAAGACAGGAAACCATACTGAAAGGGTTTCTGTCACCAGTTTTTTCGGTATGAATCAGGCTGACATTAGAGATGTGCTAATGTCACCTGATTCCAAATATATATCCGTTTTATTCACTGGTGCCCCCATTTTTATATAAAATGAACTTTTATTTTATGCTAATAAGGCCTCTAGGTGCAAGGGGCGTTACCCCTGCTCCTAGAGGCTCTGTTGATTGACAGGACCAGGCAGAGAAGAAACACTCCATTCACCTTAGCTTGCAAGGATCTTCAATGATGTCATGACCATGTGATCAGTCACATGGTTTAGGAGGAGACAGGCTGTTTGTGTGATCCTAACCATGTGACTGATCACATGGTCATGACATCATTGAAGATCCTTGCAAGCTATGGTGAATGGAGTGTTTCTTCTCTGCCTGGTCCTGTCAATCAACAGAGCCTCTAGGAGCAGGGGTAACGCCCCTTGCACCTAGAGGCCTTATTAGCATAAAATAAAAGTTCATTTTATATAAAAATGGGGGCACCAGTGAATAAAACGGATATATATTTGGAATCAGGTGACATTAGCACATCTCTAATGTCAGCCTGATTCATACCGAAAAAACTGGTGACAGAAACCCTTGAAGTAGGAGGGGAGGCTCCGCCTTTTTGTACTTCAGGTTTCCTGTCTTGGAGGTGAATCCTGTCTTGTGGTGCTGTCGTAGGGTGAGGGGGAAAAACATACTTCCTGTGACACAGTTCAAATGAAATGTATACAACACCCTTAAGGGTCATTCACACAAGTATTTTTGGTCCACATTATTTTGTGGGTCAGATTACTTTAATGGGGAAGCAAAAGATGCAGACAGCACACCCATTTGCTGTCCGCATACGTATGTCCGTACCACAGCCCCGCAAAGATAAAAATAAATAAATATAGAACAAGTCCTATTCTTGTCCGTTTTACGGACAAGGATAGGACAGTTCTATAAAGGGCAGGATGTTCCTTAAAATGCGGAAACACAGCCAGTATTCGCGTTTTGAGGATCCGCAACTTGCACACCTCAAAAATAGCAATGGGCGTGTACATGAGCCTGTAGCAAGGTGGTGTGAATACTGGTCTATATCTGAGGCTAGGGCAGCTGAATTCATTAAACAAAATGTAATACGTGTGGCAGCAGCTCACAGTGAATGAATACGCTGGCCTCAGATACGACAGCAATATACATGGAAAAAAAAACAAACACCAAATCAGGTCAAAGTCATTAAGTACACAAGTATCCAATTTGAGTATCCATCTAGCTTCAGCATTTAATCGTCCATCTATGGTGTGCATCTCCACCTCTGACTGGCAGCGTTATCCGTGGTAGCACAGATCGGAACCTCACGGATACACTACAGCAGGGGTAGGGAACCTCCGGCTCTCCAGCTGTTGTGAAACTACAATTCCCAGCATGCTTCATTCATTTCTATGAGAGTTCTTAGAAGAGCAGAGCGAGTATGCTTGCTGGGAGTTGTAGTTTCACAACAGCTGGAGAGCCGGAGGTTCCCTACCCCTGCACTACAGAGTAGTAGTTAATGGGGATCTGGTGACGCAAGGCAGTATCTGGCTATGCCAGATACTGTGAACTCCAGCAGTTTCTTTATGAACAGGCTCCCGGAGTCCACAATGCACATGTGAACTTAGTCTTAAACGGCATTTACAAGAGCCAATAATCCTCCATCTTATAGGAACAACTGTTCCTTGTGAACAGTCGTTCACAACAATCTGCCCATGTAAATGTGCCACCAATCAACCGACGAATGAGCGTTTCACTTGTTCATTGGGCGATACGGTCGTTCATACAGGCACCACTAATCAGTTTCTGGCCAGCAGATTGTGCGGTGCAAATAGCAATCTAATGCTCAGAAACCATGAATCTATATGAGGACCAGGGATCGCTATAGATCCCTCATCCAGTGAAGGAGATTGCGGCAGTCTCTTTCACTGAACAAGCAGCCGACTCTCAGGAAAGAACACTTCCTTCCTGACAATCAGGTGCAGAATTGTCCTGTCTAAATACACATTAGGGCTACCTTCGTGTGTTTTAACAGCCTTCACACTTCTGTTTTAAGAACAATTGTAGTCTATGAGGCTATTTGCACAGCTATTTTTTGGATGGCCAGTGAATTATTGGCATTGAAAAACAGAACGTGTTCTATTTTGTCTGTTTTCATGGACAGACCACATACAATTGTGTGTGCGCGAGGACACTGTCCTCAAACCCTCGCTTTTCAACAAGTACAGATGACGTCCATGTACATCTGACCCGAACTAGAGTTCGGTAAAGGTTATTTTACAGCAGAAATCAATTTATGAAGTTATTACGTGAAGTCTCACAAGACTCTGCAGTAATAACTTCAGCTCATCAGAACCAATACATTCTAATACTGTACAGAGCTCCAGCTCTGTACAGTATTAGAACGAAGTTTTATGCGACTCGACTTCAGATGTTTCATCCGAAGTCGATTTGCTCATCCCTAATCACCATCCATGACCCTGCCTATCTGACTTGTTACATGCAGGCAACTTTAGTGAACAGTAAAACACTGAAGATGACTCCTTAGTAACCCTCCATTACAGCTTTGACAGAAGACTTCTTAACCAAAACAATAGTTACACTTTAAATATTTCTCTATAGCGGTTAGAGCACTAAATCCCTTGCATATGTAGCGAGCCCCTGAGTAGCCAAAGAAGAGTATGGAGTGGTAGGGGCCCAGATGAGGTGTTATGGTGTACTCCCTCAGGTTCTTGCTCCCTGGGGATCAATGAAATTAAATAGTGGTTTGAAGAATCAGGCCAGAATTTAAAGTGTAACAGTCATGACAGTTACACTTTAACATATAAAAGATGATAATTACACTTACCGGTAATTTGATTTCCCTCCTCTTACCTAGGTCAGTTAGTTTCAGAGAACCTTATTGGATGCAAGTACAACAAAATTTATTAATAATTCAACCACTTACAATGCAGGTATAACACTGTAGTTGATATAAAAAAAATATAGGGAAAACCCTGCCGCTGTGGAGGCTAAAGGGAAATCAAATTACCGGTAAGTGTAATTATCATCTTTCCCCTGCGCCTCCACAGGAGGATTAGCAGAGTACTCTTTACTAGGGAGGGACCACTGCTGAAAGGACTTTGCGTCCGAAGGACAAGTCCTGGTTAGACAATACATCCAGTCTGTAGTGACGGAAAAATGTTGACGGTGAGGCCCATGTGGCTGCTTTGCAAATTTGTTCCAGAGAGGCCGAAGCTGTCACAGCCCAGGATGCCGACATTGCTCTGGTAGAGTGGGCTTTTAAGGAGGAAGGAATTTCTTAGTTCTTTTCTGAGTAGGCAGATGATATAGCCATTTTTATCCACCGGGCGATCGTCAGTTTACTTGCCGCTTTACCTTTATTTTTACCCTGAAATTGTACAAGGAGGTGGTCAGAGCTCCTAAATTCTTTAGATCACTGCAAGTAGATTAGCACACGTCGGTGGACATCGAAGTTATGGAACTCCCTTTCTTTCTCTGAGGCTGGATTTTGGCAAAAAGATGGTAGACAAATCTCCTGTTGTCTATGAAATTTCGAGACCACTTTGGGAAGAAAGGAGGGATGATGCCTTAATATTATGCGGTCTTCCAAAATGTTTAAATATGGAGGATCACAAGAAAACGCCTGAATCTCCCCATCTCTTCTGGCTGTTATTGCCAGACGAAAGGCTGTTTTTAAAGGTAAGGTATCTTAGAGAGATTTCTAACATGGGTTCAAAGGGGAGCCCTGTTAAGGTGACAATACCAGATTTAAGTCCCAGGGGAGTACTGACGCATGTTGGGGCGGAAGTAACCTAGATGCCCCCTTAATAAATCTGGAGATAAGGGGAAGTTCCGTCAATCTTATATCCAGAAATACGCTCAGCGCTGCCACCTGGACTTTCAAAGGTGGAAGGCTTCAACCCCTTATCCATACCTGCCTGTAGGAAGTCAAGTATGATACTTATGTCTGGGGGAGCTGACGGATCCCAACTATCCTTTGCAAAATTTAAGAAGGTCTTCCAGCTCCTATGATAGATCTCTGAAGTAACCCTCTTACGACTGGACAAGAGGGAAGAAATTACCTTGTCTGAAAGGCTTTTTGCTTTTAGGAGGGCGTGTTCAGTCTCCATGCTGCAAGGTGTAGATGATGGACCGTCGGATGAAGTACTGGGCCCTGGGATAATAGATCCGGAACATTTGGAAGGATCTTGTAATTTCCCCTTTGACATTTCTAGGAGGAGTGGAAACCAAGGACGTTTTGGCCAGAATGGAGCTATCAGGATGACCTGGGCTAGGTCTAGTTCCTTGATCTTTGCAATCGTGAGATAGAGAAATACCTCTGAGTTGAGACGCCACTCCCCCTCTTTTAGGGGTTTCTGGCTGAGGAAGTCTGCTACTTAATTTTGAGTACCTTTTAGATGAACTGAAGTAATGGAGGCCAGGTTCTTCTCTGCCCAGTGGAAGATCTCTTTTGCCACTATATTTAGATTCCTGCTTTTTGTTCCCCCCGTCTGTTGAGATATGCCACTGTAGTGTTGTCAAAGAGAAAAGAGAAAAGAGAGAGAGATGTCTCCATCTTGAATTTCTTGTACTTCAGGTGGGAGTTGAGATCTGTCAAATTTATAATGGCTCGGAATGAACCATTTGGTTTTCGTATAAGGAATACTGGAGAGAAGAATCCCTTTCCCTGTTGGGAAGACGGAACTGGTACTAGGACCCGTTTCTCCAAGAGAGATAAGATCTCTTGTTCTAAAGCCTTCTGGCTCAGAGGATTCCTTATTATCATGAATCTTGTAGGAGTTCTTTCGAATTCCAGCCTGTAACCCGTCGTGATCACTTGGAGGACCCAGGGAGAAGAGGTTATTTTTGACCAGGCTGGGTTGAACCATTTTAGTCGTCCTCCCACTGGTAATCTGGCATCATTGTATCCTCTGGTATTATTAGAGTTAAAGAGGAATCCTCTTTCTTTGCCTCTTGAGACCTGTCTGGCATACTTCCTCTTCTTTGGTTATGTCGACCTCTGTGTTGACCACAAAAGGACTGACGTTGCTGGAAAAACCGAGGCTCAGACGGAAACAATGTTTTTATCAGGGGCCAATGAAGCGCGGCGGCACCCGGCCACCATGCATTACCTCTACGTCGTAGAGGGGCAGGAGGGAATCCCCGCCCCTCGGGGAGTCCCTTCATGTGCACACCTGCACCTGATTCTGTTTCCCACACCCATGAGCGTGGGGAATATGTCTGGGGCTGCCTCACATGAGAGAGCTTAAGCCTAGGACCGGAGAAGGCACGCATGTAGTGCCCGGAGCCTCCGGTCCCTGCGCAGCCCTCCTGGATACCAGGGAGAGACCAGGCTGCGCAAGTGCAGGGAACGGGCGGCGTACTACCAGAAGCTTCCCGAAGGACAGGAAACAAAAACTGACCTAGGTAAGAGGAGGGATCTATTTAAAGCTTCCTGGTGGTTTGTTTCCTGTCCCTGGGGGCAGGGGAACCCTCCTGTGGTGCCACTGTGGAGGCATAGGGGAAAGTCTCTTTACCTAGTGCAAAATATAACTTGTGGCACATCCAGTAGTATTAAGTACAAAGGGCAGTTTTCTGGTACAAGAAGATAGCACTTGCCGATAGGTGTCCACTGTATGATACAGGTTGGAAGTTAGTCTGGGCTGGGGGTAACTCTATGTCAGACCTGCTTTCCCTCCCTGGCAGCAGGGTCTGTAAAGCTGAATCTTGCTCATCACTCTGCTGACTAGACACACTGAAGGTTCACGGAAGCAGTGTTCCTGATTC
Source organism: Rhinella marina (assembly GCA_900303285.1). Taxonomy (NCBI): domain Eukaryota; kingdom Metazoa; phylum Chordata; class Amphibia; order Anura; family Bufonidae; genus Rhinella; species Rhinella marina. The sequence continues at coordinate 26,943 of ONZH01003221.1, forward strand.
TGAACTCACTGGAGTCACTGTCTTATAGGAGAATGGAGTAACAAGCTCTAGGAGTAGGAGCTCTGACATGTGGTATCTCTCCGGCAGAAAGTAGGACCAACCCACTCCTACCAAGAGTAAACTCCAAACCATACCTTGTCTTGCTGGCCCATACAGCCTAAAACAAAACACATAATATAACAGCAATTGCAGATACCTCCAAATCTGGGGTACTGCAGATTGACATGTTTTGTCGGCCAATGGAACAGGCATATGGATGCACGTGGCGGGCCGTCCGCATTTTTTGCAGCCCCATTGAAATGAATGGCTCTGCATTTGATTCACAAGACATGCAGATTGGATGCAAAACTGAAAACCCTTGTGTGCAAGGGGCCTAATGTATATAATCAAGTTCTTTATTGAATATTCACAGAAAAGTTTTCAAAATAATGCCAGTGTTTATTGGGGGGGGGGAGGGGGGGGGAGAAAGAGACCATAGCACTATAAGTAGTGAGTAAAGGGACCAGTCATCCCGTTTTTGCTCGGTCAGATAAGATTACCTTCACACACATCAAATTATGTTTGTTTCAAACTTTATTTGAAACGGACTTGCAGAAATCCATGCTCTTCTCATCAAAACATGCCAATTCAGGTGAATGGAACACATTTTCAGTAGCACAAATTTTCTGCAACAAAATGTGCTGAGTGTAAAAGGCACTCGAACAATGCAATCATTTTTTTGTTTCGGTAAACTGTACAAGTCATGAGCTAAATGCACAGTTTGGAGTCTTGGGGGGGGAAGTCTCCTTGCAATAACCAAGTCATGGAGTCTCCCCCCCCACCCGCGCTGTGGGAGAATCTGCTATTTCTGCAACAGGGGAACAGGTGACTCTCTGGTGGGCCCCTGACAAAGGTGGGCCCACAGTCCCCCAGCACAGCATCTCAACTAGCCAGTATCCACATTAAAAACTGGGTAGATTATTTAACAAACTACCCAGTTTATCATTATAGATGCATTGTGTGGCTGAAATGACTTCTATGTCTAGTGGCTATCCAACCAGTATACTCTTATCCCAGTGACTCGCCTTCTCAAAGTTGTTGCAGGGCCCACCATAATCATCTTATTGCTGCTAGCCGATGTGGGCACAAGTAGTATAAGCATGTAGCAGAACAGTGGGCACCCAGAATGACCCTAGATACTGCACACTAACAGGTCCCGTAATTAGTTCACGTCAGACGCACTTTCAGCGCCCGATTTCTTGTAAAAGGCATTGAGGAGACTGTCACTAAAATAAATAAAATGATAACAGTGCAACAGTCGGCAGCAGGCCAAAATGTGATGACAGCTTCCCTTTAAGCCACACTTCCTCAATGGATTTCTGAAGAATGTGTTGCCTTCTAAAAGTGGACTACTGTTATTATCTTGAAACTTAGGCTGCCTTCTCAAAAGGGCGCCTTCACACGCAGAAGATTTTGTGGCAGAAAATTCCATAACTGAATATCAGTTCTATTCACCTGAATAAGATTTGCAGAAATCCATGGGACAGGAAGCACATTCAAATGAATGGAACTGATTATAGGGTCACAATTTTCTGCCACGTGTGAAGACACCCTAAGGCATCTTTCACAGGAGCGTACTTGCAGTTCGTATATGGCCCAGATTTCATGTACCGGAATCGGCTGCTAATGTTAATTAATAGAGCCACTCACATGGGTGTATCATTTTCGTCAGTATTTGAAATCCACAGCATGTCAGAGTTTTGTGTATTTGTTTCCAAATATGCACATTACAGTGTATGGGAGTGCATCAAAAATGCAGGGAGGAAACAATACAGATGTAAATCCTGACAATACTGATGGTACATCATTAGGAATTTGTGCATTTTAATCCAGAGCCAGAATACGGGCAGATTTCAATACTCTTGTGTGAAAGAGGCCTTTGATGAAAATCACTGATCAAACACTGACTGAGAAGGGAGCAAGTCAAACTGAACAAGTGCAAATCTTACCCTTATCTCTATGTAGCTTCCGCTGCTGGTTTTGGCTTGCAATCACTGATGGAAGTCATTGATCAACCACTGACTGTCAAAACAACCTTAGGCTGGCTCCAGAATACATACTTATTCTAGATTATGTCAATATGGTCATCATTATTGCTTCAGTATTTCCTTTCCTGCATTTTTGATGCACCCCTATCAGTGGCGTAGCGTGGGTTCCCAGCAACCGGGGCAAGCCATGTATTGCGCCAGGCCCCCCTTCCCCAACCTGTGGGCACGCCCCTTTTTACAGACAATATAGTAGATGTCACCTGCAGACCTATATAACACCACAGATAACACAGTAATAACTCCCTGAGTACAGATAATGTAGTAGATGGGTGTGAGGCCCCACAATTCAGAACATGCACAGTGTGACCTGAAGTCTTCGGCCAGGATGCGGCAGGATGGGCTATATTCTAAATCCACCCTCCCAACCCTACCATGAAACACCACATCACTGTGACCTCCTGCACCGCGTCATCATGTCATCTTGCGAGACCCGGAGAGGTAATCCCGAAGCTTATGAAGCAGAACGAAGGGGATGGGAGCCATAGGCTTCCATCACCCTCGTTATACTACCTGCTGCCCCTACAATTTGGCGCCCGGGGCACACTTCACACACTGGAATTTTTCATGACTAACCATCAGTGGATGCAAGCACATGAATTTCTGCAAACCCCTTCAGGTAAACGGAGCCGATTTTCCTGAAGTTAAAAATTGATGGGGTCATTTATCAAACTGGTAAAGTAGACCTGGCTAAGTTGCCCATAGCAACCAGATTCCACCTTTCATTTTTGACAGCTCCTTCTGAAAATGAAAGGTGGAATCTGATTGGTTGCCATGAGCAACTAAGCCACTTCTACTTTACACCAGTTTGATTAATGATCCCATGAATTTTGATCCTAAAGAGTTAAAATACAAACACACAGCAATGCACCACATGAATCTATTCTTAAATATTGTAGTGTACAGTATTACTCAAAATGTATTCTTACAAGTTACGGTACCTCAACATATAAATGAAATTCAATTACACTAAACTCCTCTAAATCTACACTAAATAACAGCAATAACAGACACAGTTTACACAATACCGTTTGACAAACAAGTCATAAGACAAACCTCCCAGGTAAATGTAGTCTACCTGGAGCAGACTATAGCAGAAACATTTCTACAAAAAAAAAAAAAACCTCAATTAACGATAAATACAGAGCAAATCTTACAGATCTCATTTGCCGCAGTCTTGAACTCCATTGTTTTGCTTAATTGCCTGACCCTTGGTCTCCAAAAATCCACTTCGCAATAAACAGACCCACATCAACCCAAAAAGCTAGTAATGTGAGGTGCACTCCTGTGCAGGCTTTTTGTACTCTGATGTGCTAGGTGTGTCCTCCTTCCTGCTTCCTAGGGGGGAGGGTTCTCTTGATTTTGTCTGTACACTGATATACTGGCTGCATTGGGAATGATGCATGAAGCATATATATTTAGTAAAATGTCCTCTATATTAAGGCAGTGCTGCATTAAATTAACAATTGGACTAGGATACAACAGTGACGTAAAGTAATGTCTGAATCACAGTAATGCCTCATTCACGCAGCAGTGTTTTGGTCAGTGATTTCCATCAGACATTGTGAGCCCAAACCAGGATTGAAGCCTCCACATAGATAAGGTATAAGGCCCCTTTCACACGAGCGTGACAGATTAGGTCCGGATGCGTTCAGGAAAACTCGCACCATTTTGCAAGCAACTTCAGTCAGTTTTGTCTGCGATTGCGTTCAGTTTTTTCCGCGCGGGTGCAATGCGTTTCGATGCGTTTTTCACGCTCGTGATAAAAAACTGAAGGTTTACAAACAACATCTCTTAGGCCTCTTTCACACGAGCGTAACGGATTAGGTCCGGATGCGATCAAGGTGCGTTCAGGAAAACTCGCACCATTTTGCAAGCAAGTTCATTCAGTTTTGTCGGCGATTTCGTTCAGTTGTTCAGTTTTTTCCGTGCGGGTGCAATGCGTTTTGATGCGTTTTTCACGCGCGTGATAAAAAACTGAAGGTTTACAAACAACATCTCTTAGCAACCATCAGTGAAAAACGCATTGTATCCGCACTTGCTTCAAGATGCAATGCGTTTTTCACTGAAGCCCCATTCACTTCTATGGGACCAGGGCTGTGTGGAAAACGCAGAATATAGAACATGCTGCGTTTTTCACGCAACGCAGAACTGATTCGTGATAAAAAACGCTCATGTACACAGACCCATTGAAATGAATGGGTCAGGATTCAGTGCGTGTGCTTTGCGTTCACGTCACGCATTGCACCCGCGCGGAAAACTCGCTCGTGTGAAAGGGGCCTAAGCAACCATCAGTGAAAACGCATTGCATCCGCACTTGCTTCAGGATGCAATGCATTTTTCACTGAAGCCCCATTCACTTCTATGACACCAGTGCTGCGTGAAAAACGCAGAATATAGAACATGCTGCGTTTTTCATGCAATGCAGAACTGATGCGTGAAAAAAAAAACGCTCATGTACACAGACCCATTGAAATGAATAGGTCAGGATTCAGTGCGGGTGCTATGCGTTCACGTCACGCACTCCACCCGCACGGAAAACTCGCTTGTGTGAAAGGGGCCTTAGGCTTCGTTCACATCACCGTTCAGTCTTTCCATTCTCCTGCTTCGTTTAGGAACAGGAGAACGGAAAGGACGGATTCAGGACATAACTGAGCCGAACGGAGCCCATGGGTCTCATAGACTATAATGGGGTCCGTTAGGTTTCCGCTCAGAAGAAGATTTTTGAAGCGGAGACAAAAGTCCTGCATGCACAACTTTTGTCTCCGCTCCAAAATCTTCTTCTGAGCGGAAACCTAACGGACCCCATTATAGTCTATGGGGCCCGTGGGCTCCGTTTGGCTCAATTATGTCCCGAATCCATCCTTTCTGTTCTCCTGTTCCTAAACGGAGCAGGAGAACGGAAAGACTGAATGGTGATGTGAACGAAGCCTTAGACTAGTTTCACACGAAGGTTGTGTTTTGCGGTCTGAAAATTGCGGATCCGCAAAAAAATGTATGACGTCCGTATGGCATCCGTTTTTTTTGCGGATCCATTGTAACAATGCCTATCCTTGTCCGCAAAACGAAAAGAAAAATATTTTTTCCAACTTTATAATTATTTTATCACTATCAAAATGCAAGAAAAACTATACATATTAGATATCGCCGGATTCATACTGACCTGTAGAATGAAAGTAGCTGGTCAGTTTTATCGAACGTCGTAAATAAAAAGCCTGTAAAACTGTGGCGGAATTGCTTTTTTTTGCAACTTCACCCGATTTGGAATTTTTTCCTGCTCCCCACTATATCATATGCAATATTAAATGGTGGTGTCGGAAAGTACAACTTGTCCCGCAAAAAACAAGCCCTCATACAGCTATGTGAACAGAAAAATAAAAAAGTTATGGCTCTGTGAAGGCAGGAAGCGCAAAACGAAAACTCAAAAACAAAAAAACCTCCGGGGGTGAAACGTTTAGGCCCCTTTCACACGAGCGAGTTTTCCGTGCGGGTGCAATGCGTGACATGAACGCATAGCACCCGCACTGAATCCTGACCCATTCATTTCAATGGGTCTGTGTACATAAGCGTTTTTTTTCACGCATCAGTTCTGCTTTGCGTGAAAAACGCAGCATGTTGTATATTCTGCGTTTTTCACGCAGACCTGGTCCCATAGAAGTGAATGGGCTTCAGTGAAAAACGCATTGCATCCTGAAGCAAGTGCGGATGCAGTGCGTTTTTCACTGATGGTTGCTAAGAGATGTTGTTTGTAAACCTTTAGTTTTTTATCACGCACGTGAAAAACGCATCAAAACGCATTGCACCCGCGAGGAAAAAACTGAACAACTGAACGCAATCACAGACAAAACTGACTGAACTTGCTTGCAAAATGGTGCGAGTTTTCCTGAACGCACCCTGAGCGCATCTGGACCTAATCCGCAACGCTCGTGTGAAAGGGGCCTTACAGTTGGGGTGATGATTGTAAATGAACTAACCAGAATTAGAAAACATGGTTTCTTTCTTACAAAAATAGTGGCACACCTGTCCACAGAAAGTGTCTGGTATCGTACTTTAGCAGTATCGAAGAGAATGGGAATAAGGTTCAATACAACACAAAACCTGTGGACAGGTGTGGCGCTATTTTTGGAATTAGACAGCACTGTTTTTTTAATGCTGGACAACTCAAAGACAAGGGCTACACAGCGACACTGTTCGCATGACACCTGACGCGGCCAGGATCGCTGAGTAGCAGAGCACTATAGAGGACTTAAAGGGGTTTTCTGGGAGTTAATTACTGATGACCTATTCTCAGGATAGATCATCAGTATCTGATCGGTGGGGGTCCGACACCCAGGACCCCAGCCGATCAGCTGTTTCAGAAGGCACCGGTGCTCCCGTGAGCGCATAGGCCATCTCTCAGCTCACCAAGCACAGCCGCTGTACATTGTACAGCGGCTGTGCTTGGTATGGCGTTCAGCCACTCCTAGGCCACGTGACCGATGAACGTGGAGTCAATAGCCTAGGAAAAGCTGAGAGAAGGCCTTGGCACTCACAAGAGCGCGGGTGCCTTCTCAAACAGCTGATCGGTGGGGGTCCCGGTTGTTGGACCCCCACCGATCAGATACTGATGACCTATCCTGAGGATATGTCATCAGTAGTTAACTCCCAGAAAACCCCTTTAACTGTGCAGTGCAACAAGATTCAAGTAGATGCCCCATGACAGAGTGGGGAGGGTGGCAACAGTGGCAGTAGCAGTGACAGTAGTGGCTCCATGAGAGATTGGGGAGGGTGGCAGCAGCTGAAGTGGCAGTAGCAGTGACAGTAGTGGCCCCATGACAGAATGGGGAGGGTGGCAATAGCAGCAATGGCAGTATCAGTGACAATAGTGGCCCCATGACAGAGTGGCAACAGTGGCAGCATGGCAGTAAGGCTTACTGCAGTAAGGTTTTCCCATCACTGTTTGTTTTTCTGATCTGTCAGAAATAAATTAAAAAAAAAGATCCTGTATTTTGAGCATCTGTAATGCCTTTATTACACGGTCAGTATTTGGTCAGCATTTTGCATCAGTATTTGTAAACCAAAACTAGAAATGGGTCCAAAAGAAAGATAAAATATAATGAACATATTTGCATCTATTCTGTTTTTGGACCCACTTCTGCTTTTAGCTTACAAATACTGACCAAATACTAACCATGTAAAAGATGCCTTATGCTAAATTTGCATTCATTTATGACTGAAATAATTTTTTTTAACACAGAAAAAAAGCCCAGCATGCAGAACTTTAATGGCCTTATTCACAAGGTCAGAATTTTGCATCAGTATTTGATTAGTACTTGTAAGCCAAAAACGAGTGGGTCCAAAACATTAAATATAATGAAAATATTAGCATCTTCTGTGTTTTAGACTCACTCATGCATTTGGATTAAAAATACAGATCAAATACTTACCATGTGAAAGAGCCCTTATGGATGCTCAAAATACAGGATCCTGTGTTTTTTCCTGTTCTTCTGACAGATCAGAAGGATGGAAAAATTGAACATTGATTTGAATGTGGCCAATCAGAGACAATAGTGGCCCCATAACAGTGTGGTGAGGGAGGTCAGCAGCAGTACCCGTAAAAGTGAGAAGAGTGGCCCAATGACACAGTGGGGAGAGGGGGCAGTGGTAGTGACATACAGCACAAGATGGTGGCAGATCACAGTAGTAGCAGACCCCAGCAGTGTGATAGCAAGGCCCAATGGCATGCATATCCTTGTAAAAATGTAACATGTAGATATCAGTAAGCCAAGAATCCCCTTTGTAGGAATGGCAGGAGAGGCATCAGGCCAGTGGCAGCATCAGTATGGTGGCAGTAGTCCATGGCCAGAAGTAACAGCCTGCTTTGCACAATATTCCAGTGTGCCAGCACACTACAGCATAATCATTTGTGACAGAATGACCTATTTTGGTGCATCAGGCATCAATGTCTAGAAATACTGGTTTATTGTGATTCATCTTTATGAAGGTTAGTCTCTCAACATTTTGGGAGGAAAGGTGAGTTTTCTTAGGGGTAACTATGTCGCCCGATGCATTAAACACCTGCTCTGATGCCACACTACTTGCTGGGCAGGAAAGCATGCCCATGGCAAACTCAGCCAGTTGTGGCCACACTTCAAGTTTGCATGCCGAGTAGTCCTGGGGATTTTGGATCATGGGTGCAGTATGCAGTCCAAATATACAGTTCAAGTATGCCAGTACCTGCTGGTTGAGGTTCTGCTGCATGTCCAACTGCTGCTGCTGGGTGGTTTCTTCAGAAGGTGGCTGAAGAAAACTGCTCATCAAAGACTCCAGACTGGCTGCTCATCGAGCTGGTGCTGCTCCTGCCCACACTACTCATGGCAATGGAGCATGAACGCAGAGGGTCTCCCTGTTCAGGCCTTCCTGAGGACGGGTGATGGCGCTCATAGGCAGCGACCAACCGACTACACAGCATGTCTGTATAGTAGTCTATTACTATAATCTATTACTCTCAGAAGGTCTAAAAAATGCCCCCATTTTTGACCAGAAGCATGTCAGATTTGCAAAAATCGGCCTGGAATTTAAGGTGCAAAGTGGCTCAGTACTGAAAGGGTTAAACCCATAATGAAGGAACTAAAGGACTTAAGACAAGACCTGCGCCATATTCACAATAAAATGGAGGTCATAGAAACCTCCCAAACGGCGGTTATAGAATTTAATTCAGCAGTCTCTTCAAACTTAGATAACTGCCAAGCACATGTAAATTATCTGTACTCTTTGGTGGAAGATCAAGACAATCGTGGTCGCCGCATTAACTTGCGCTTGAAAGGCCTACCAGGCTTTAGCTCTATGTTGGGACCCGAACCCGGTGATCTCTCTATGGACCGTGCTCACAGAGCCCTCCGACCTCCTCCAAAACCTCACGAGACACCAAGAGATGGTATTTGTCGGATGACTAGCTATCAATCTAAAGAAAAGATTTTAATGGCTTCACGAAAAGCAGCTACAATAGAACATGAAGGCTCTACAATTACTATATATCAAGATCTTTCACCAATGACGCTGAGAAAGTGCAATTTCCTACGACTATTCTATCTCCTTTTTTCCTTTCCTCTCTTTGACCTTGCTTTCCTGTGATTTTCTTTCTTTCCTACCTCATTATTCACACAGATTTAATTTTTTATTGTCAGCTACCTGAACCTACCTATTAGACTCTAGTTCTGACTTACATTCTGTAATATCTTTATGGTTCTATCATTACCATATGTTTATCAAGCTTACTTAGTTGGGGTTCATTTAACACCCATTTTGGCAGGCCTGGGATGGGGCCTCTGGCTGAGTGAATGGAAGCCTTTCTCCCACAGTTTTAAGGGAGTACGCCTACCCTTCTCTCAACTTATGCAACTGTAATGAGTTGCTACTTTATTCACGTGTTAGGCCTTGTTCATACTTTAGTTATTTGATCAGTTATTTCCATCAGTTATTGTGAGCCAAAACCAGGAGTGGATGCTACACAGAGATAAGGGGTAATGGAAAGATCTACACCTGTTCAGTGTTTTTGACCCGCATCTGGCTTTAGCTCAAAATAACAAATGGGAAAAACTGATCAAATAACTTAAGTGTGAACAAGGCCTTACTATAGGTGAATCATTTGCTGATTTTTCTTTTACATTCCCATCCCTCTTTTCCTCCTCTGAACCTATGTCTCCCCCACCCTTCCTCTCCATGAGGTTTTTCGACGCCCTGAAAATGTCTAGAGACCTAGTCAACGAGCTGCCAGTTGAATATGTCATGAATCTTCCATTAGCATACAAGGTTCTACATCTCTATGAAGATTATGGCTGATCTGACTGTCTGTACATTTAATGTGAAGGGCATGAACGCACCGGAAAAGAGAAGCCAAATTTGTCATTTTTTTTTACAAAAGAACCAGGTAGGAATTGTCTTTTTACAAGAAACACATTTTAGAGAAAAACATGTTCCAAGACTTAACCATTTGGTTTATTCACAATGGTATCACAGCACCTCCCCGTCCTCAGCATCCCGAGGAGTTAATATAACTTTTCATAAAAACATCTCTTTCTCGCTGCATTCTGCCTATACGGACTCAGATGGGAGGTACCTGTTTCTCAAGGGTACAATTGGAAACCAACTGTAAACCTTTGGTAATATGTATGCTCCAAATGTCAACCAACCAGTCTGGATCTGTAACACACTAAACATTTTTAGATGTTATGCGGAAGGATGCATTACTCTAGGAAGTGATTTTAATATTTCACTGAACCCAGAGATAGATTCCTCGACCTCATCCTCGTCACTTTCTAGGAAGGCGGTGAATAAAGTTAGGGAAAAAATAGCAGAATTTGCCTTAGCAGGTGTATAGAGGACTTTCCATCCACAAGATAGGGATTATTCCTTCTACTCTCTCCTCCACAAAAATTACCATAGACTTGACTATATTTTAGTACTACCTAATCAATTACACCTCTGCCGCTCTGCTAAAATAGGGAACATAATACTGTCAGATCATGCCCTCGTTTTTATGTCCTACAGTTTAATAGGTTTGCCAAAAGCGGAATATAAGTGGCGCTTGAATAGTATCCTCCTCGACAAAGCCCACCTTGTAGAGAAAACTAAACAAGTCCTAACTGAATTCTTCAAACTAAACACTTCTCCAGACACTTCAGAGGGAATACTGTGGGAGGCCCATAAACCAGTAACTAGAGGACATTTTATAGCGTTAGGAGCCTATTTAAATAGAGTGAGACAAAAATCTATAGTTGGGCTTCATGAACGGATTCAGACACTGGAATCTGCCCATAAACAGACACAGATAGTATGGGACCAGTTGACATCCTCTCGCAACGACCTAAAGAATCTGCTAAATATGTATACAGCAAAACTTATCCTATCCATACAATATAAATATTACGCCCATGGGGACAAGGCCTCTAAATTACTGCTCTCTCAAATTAGAAAACGTAAAGCAAATTCCTTCATATCAAACATCAAATCTAAAGATGCCCGTGACTTGCGCACCACTGACCTTATTGCTAAACAATTTACGGAATATTACAGAGACCTTTATAATCTTGGGGATCCATCTTCCAACGATGTAACTGGAGACAGGCGTTTATTGATAATTGGCTATCATCACTCCATCTACCTATTATAACACCAGGACAGGCTGCCTCTTTGTCTGCTCCTTTCAGGTTATCTAAACTGGAACTGGCCCTTAAAGAATCCCCAATTAATAAATCACCAGGACCTGATGGATTACCAATTATTTACTATAAAACATTTAGTTCTACCCTTCTTCCATTCCTCTTCCATGGCCCACATTACTATCATACCTAAAGAGGGAAAAGACCTGTCCCTATGTGCTAGCTATCGATCCATATCATTACTAAATAATGATTTGAAACTTTTTGCCAAGATGGTTGCAAATAGACTAAAACCATTTCTTCCCGATCCCATATCACCAGAACAGGTGGGATTTGTCCACGGTAGAGAGGGCAAAATGAACACAACCCATCTATTACACGTCATTCAACATGCTAAATTAACTTCCTCACCATTAGTGCTTCTCAGCACTGATGCTGAAAAAACCTTTGATTGGGTGTATTGCTTGTTTATGAATAGAGTTCTCTCACGCTTGGGAATCCCTACACAATTCATATTTGCTATCATGTCAATGTATAGTGCACCGAAGGCCCGGGTGTGGATGAATGGAGTTCTTTTCCCCACATTCGAGATCAGTAATGGCACTAGACAGGGATGCCCCCTGTCCCCGATCCTATTTGTTTTGATGATCGGGACATTACTTAAAGCTTTTAGGGAAGACACCAGTGTAAGAGGGATTCAAATCGGACAAGTGGAACATCAACTAGCAGCTTTCGCACATGATGTGTTATTATTCATATCTAATCCCCTTGAAGCTCTTCCAGCAATTATGTCCATTTTCGACCATTTTGGCAAACTCTCAAATTTCAAAATTAACCCAACTAAATCTCATATATTGAATATATCTCTACCTTAACACATTGGCTTAGAATTGCAATGTAGATTTCCTTTTGCATGGTTCACAACTTCCGTTAAAATTCTGGGGGTAAACACAACCCCTGACCTCGCTTCATTATACAAAGCTAATTTTCATGACCTCCCCTTGGAGATCCAGACTTTATTACAATCATTACAGTAGTCCTACCAAAGGTTCTTTATTATTTACAGGTATTGCCAATAAAACTCCCTGAAATAGTTTTTAAAAAACTGAGATCCATAATATCGGCATTTCTGTGGTAAAAACAGAGACCTAGGTTAACATATATGTATTTAACCCAATGCCCCATGCGTGGTGATATGGGCATACCCGACTTTAAGACCTACTACAAAGCCGTCCATAGCACAAGGTGTTTGGACTGGTTGAGAGCATTTTGTGACAGACTGGATGTGCAGGCTGAATTAGCAATGTCCAGTATGCCTATCAGGTCTCTGTTGTTGTCCACAAACCATATACCAACTAGCCTTGGCTTTACTCAAAATGTTCTGACTAAACACACATTAACAATGTGGCGAGCAGAAGGAATAAAAGATTTACTCCTTTCCCACCCACTGGAGCTAAAGCAGGTTAGAGATGCCTTATTAGATTCACCACCAGCTTTTAGAGATACACTGCCCGCCATAATACATACTAAACAATTGCCCCTGATGGACGTTTGGGAGCCGGAGACTCTGCCTTCGTCAGATCTCCTCAGTTCTCATCCTCTTTTAGGGGACCTCTCTTCTTTTCACATTCATTACTTGACTAATTACATAAAAAAATATTTTTTTGTCCATAAACAAAAAAAAAATATTTTTTTGTCCATAAACAAAAATTATGAAAAGACCATGTTTGAAAAAAATACATTGCAAAAAAGGAACCTAAAAAGAAAATCTCCATAATGTACTCAATACTACTTCCCAAAATAAAGAGACTAGATTACTGGTTCATAGACAAATGGGAGTGAGACACTGGGGAAAAGTTCTCTGCAGCAGAGGTCAAAACTCTTTTATCACTGTCTGGGAAAATCTCCAGACGTGTTAAACTACAAGAAAATTATTATAAGATCTTAACTAGATGGCACTATACACCGGTCTGTTTAGCTAAAATCTTTCCGGATTGTGACACCACTTGCTGGAGGTGTAGGAGAGAGAGGGGATCATATATCCATATTTGGTGGCACTGTCCTAAGATTGCAGACTTCTGGTCTCAGGTGAAGGGAGAATTAGTAAATATCTGCGGAAGAAATATCCCCTTATCTCCAAAGACTTATCTTCATGGCCTATTCACAGATCTGAAGCTTCCTAATAAAACTAAATCACTATTACATCCACTTTTGGCAATAGCAAGAATATTAATTGCAGGTGATTGAAAAGGAGATTTACAGGTTTGAACAATTAGCTGCTTGGGAAACACATGCTATAGCCAAATTTACTCACATTTGGGAACCTTGGAAAAAATACAGAGGTTATTATGATAGGATCTGATGTAACAGCCTTTTCTCATAGATAACATATGTGACACCACCTTAAAGAGGTTAACCGGGTTCAGAGGTGAACCTGGGCATACCCATAATTTCACCCAGGCAGCCTGCCTGACAAGAGCATTGGAGCATGTCATGCTCCGATGCTCTCCTTTGCCCTGAGCTAAATCGCGTAGGGAAAAGGTATTTTGCCCAGTTCCGGTGACAAACCGGGCTCTGCCAGGTGGAGGCTTCCACCCAGCAATGAGCCCGGTGACTTCACCGGCACTCATGGGCGGGCTTTATCACTGCCCTAACCAGTAAAACGACTAGGGCAGCGCTAAAGCCGGCCCATCAGAGCCAGTGACGTCACCGAGCTCACACCCAGGCCGGGCTGGATCGCGCAGGGCAAGGGAGGGCATCAGAGCATGAAATGCTGTTGTCAGGCGGACTGCCTGGGTGAAATCCTGGGTATGTCCGGGTTCAGCTCTGAACCCGGACAACCCCTTCAACTTCAGTTCTTTATCCGCTGGTAAAGATCATAATATAACAGATTGTACCTCACATTCCCCCCCTACCCTCTTCCCTTCTTTTTCCATCCCCCCCCAATTTGTTTTTGATGCTGCATTATTCCTATGACCACACAAGTGTTATCTCTGCACTGTTTGTCTTACTATGTTAAACTGTTGTCATATTTCAGTTAACCCAGACTAGAAGTATGTAGATACTAAGCTATCTTTGAAGGTGTATTCATTTGATGTAAATGGACAACATATTGTGTATCACTTATCTACACACCGATGTGTTAGTGTCAACTTGATTGTTTGTAATATTGTAAACTTCAATAAAAATTGTTAAAAAAAAAAAACACGATCTCTGGATGACAGTGGCAGCTCTGGCCTGTGGTTGTGGCTGCTACCAACCCCCCTTTCTTCTGCTGCTACTTGTGCTGGCTACAGCAACATTTTTGCCACTGCACATTTCTTTGGAGGTCCCAGGCAACTGTCTGTTGGCAAGAGTGTATAACAACTGTATCGATAACAGAGAGGATTAGGTATGATAAATTTCACTCCATTGCACAGTTATGTACAGGGCAATAAATTACACCTGCCAGTAATTCTGACACAACGTAATTCTACAGCTAAGGCTGTGTTCACACATCAGTTATTTGATCAGTTATTTCCATCAGTTATTGTGAGCCAAAACCAGGTGCGGGTCAAAAACACAGAACATGTGCAGATCTTTTCATTATACCTTACCTCTGTGTAGGCTTCACTACTGGTTTTGGCTCACAATAACTGATGTAAATAACTGATCAAATAACTGATGTGTGAACAAGCCCTAACAGAAGAGATTAGCTATGATAAATTTTGCTCCACTGCTCAGTTGTGTACAGGGCGATAAATTACATCTGCATGTTATATGGACTTAGCGTAATGCTACAGCTAACAGAAGGGATTAATTATGATAAATTTTGCACCACTGCACAGTTATGTACAAGGCAATAAATTACACTTACCCCTAATACGGACTTAACGTAACACTACAGCTAACAGAAAGGATTAGCTTTGATAAATTTCACAACTGCACATTTATGTACAGGGCAATAAATTACACTTACTCTTTACATCCACTTAACATAACATTACAACTAATAAAAAAGATTTAGCTATGATAAGTGTCACTCCACTGCACACTTATGTACAGGGTGAAAAATTACACCTGTTCATAATACAGACACAACTTAACGCTACAGCTAACAGAACGTATTAGCTGTGAATGTTTGTGCACTGCACAGTGATGAACATGGCAATATATGACACCTGCCTCTTTCACACAAGCGAGTTTTCCGTCCGGATGCCAGTATCCAGACTGAATCCTGATCCATCCATTTAAATGTTGCCTTTTTCACGTAATAATTCTGCATTCACGAAAAATCGCAGCATGTTCTATATTCTGTGTTTTTCATGCAGCTCTGGTTCCAAAGAAGCGAATGGGACTTCAGTAAAAAACGGATTGCATCCGGATGTAATGCGTTTTTTTAACTGGTAGTTGCTAGGAGATGTAGATTGTTATTCTTCAGTTTTTTTCACACGTGTGAAAAACGCATCAAAAACTGATTGAACTCGCGTGGAAAAAACTGAAACACTGAATGCTATCTCAGACAAAACTGACTGAATTTGCAAGAAAAGCCATCTGTTTTTTCCTGAACAGACCCTGAGAGATTCTGTAACGCTCATGTGAATGAGGCCTAACTGTTTCAATTTGCGGCCCCCAATGCACAGGCGACATCCAGATGAAGGCCCATTCAACTTGAACAAGACCCATTGAACGTGATCAGTCCGCGCCGCAAAAAAAATTGAACATGTTCTATTTTTTTGCGGTGCGGAGGCACGTACAGAAACACGGAGTGCTTCCGTGGGCTTCCAATCCATGCATCCTTTCTGTATCTCGGGGATTGCGGTCCCATTCAAGTGAATGGGTCTGCGATCCATAATGCGAGGTGCACACAGCCGGTGCCCATGTATTGTGGACCCGCCGTATGAGGGCTGCAATACGGCCAGGCAATGGCCATGTGCATGAGGCCTAATACTGAGACATACAGTAGTAACTGTATCACTAAAATAACAGATTAACTCAGAATGTCTCTGCTAGTGATGAGCGAAGTATTCGAAAATTCAATTCGGATGCTTCGTCAAATTTTACAAAAAATTTGCTTTGTGACAAATTACTTCTCCATAAATCGCATTTCTTTGTAAGTAGTGGGTGTAATAACGGCAATGGCATCATTATACCCCTCAGATGCCGCATTCATAGCTGATCGCTGCATCTGACATCAATATTACAGTGTAAAATTTAAAAAATAATTATTAAAATAGTTCTTACCCTCATCCTTTTGAACGCGAAGAGCCAGCCTCTGCCATGTTGATTGTAGATCCATCGCTAAATCTTGCATGGCCCGTGATGACATCATCACGTTGGCCGGCGTGGTCACATCATATGCCACCGTGCATGGGATTTCACATGGGATCTTCAATCAAGATAGCGGCGGCCGGCTCTTTGCGCTCAAAAGGATGAGGTAAGTATGATTTTTTTTATTTTTTACCGCCATTCTGGAAAAATGTATTTGTTACCATGAAGCACAAGGAAATTTGGGTGTGTGGCGAATCAAATTTGCCCTGAAATTCGGATCAAATTCCACTTCATGGAATTTGATTCGCTCAACACTAATCCCTGCACTAGAACGTGATGCACACAACGATATATATGACACCAGCCTTTAATATTGAGGCACAGTAACTGTATCACTAAAATAACAGATTAACTCTGAATGTTGGTGCACAAGAATGTGATGCACACAGCGATACACTCTCCCTGCACTCTCCTTACTTTCTCTCCAATATTGTTCTTTCAAACTGTTTTCAGCAACACTGTCCTTAGTGCATGAGCGTCTTGTCACCTCTCTCCTTATGCTAAGCTCACAGGACGATGGTAGAGACGGCACAGGATGAAGGTTTTATAGGGCTGTGACATCACAGGGGATGGCTATCCTTGAATTGGCTGGCTGCACAAAGGCTTCTTACTTTCACTTTGTAACATGCGCAGTTGCCATTTTAGGAAAAAAACTAATTAGTTACCACAAAGCGCAAGGAAATGCAGCTTGCAAATCGAAGTTTGCCTAAACTTCGGACCAAATTCCACTTTTTCAACAGACATTTTTTGTGTGTCGTGTGAATGTAACCTAAGAGTAGATGCACACAGTGCAGATTACGCATGGATTTCATGCAGAAAAACCACAGCATAATACAGTAACAACAAAGTGTATGAGATAAGGCAAATCTCATATACAGTTTGTTTTTTTTCTTATGTGTGGAAATTGACCTGCTGTGTAGATTTATAATTCCGCAGCATGTCAATTTTTTTAAATCTGATTTCACCCTTTTCAATGAAAGGGTGAGATCTGCAGAAAATCCACATCAAAGCTAGCTTTATGAGTATTTAAAGGAAGTCTGTCACCTCATTTTCACCAATATAATTAAGAGCACTGCCCCACAGAAGACACATCCCAGACATACCTATATGCACTTTATACCTTTATTCCATGTCCAGGAAAAGCACTTTTATTCTGCAGGAAAACAGCTCCCAAGTGCCCAGCTCTGCTGCTGCAAGTGCCCAAAGCTAACCAGACTGAAGAGGGGAGGGCTGCTTTAGCTGCTTATATCTTGGGATTGGTAGCAGATGGTTCTGACCTTGTTTGAAAGCTATCAGAATAAAGATGATTAAAGGCAGATAAGGTATTCTCTGAAAAGGAGGTGTCTTTTTCTAATACTGGAACACCGTTCATCAAGACGGTTTTTAAGGAATTGTATAGTACACATAAAGAGTATTTAAAATCCTGGTGGGAGATTCAGTCTCTGAATAATTACATCAAAAATAATATTGTACCTAAGGGACTGAGAATACCGTCCAGCTAAAAGGACAGTTTTGTCTGAATTTATGCTCAAATGGGAAACTGAATTGATCAATAGTTCATTGTGTTTGATGAGATTACTCCTAGAACAAGAAACGGCAAATCTGAGTCAGATAGAAATTTAGAAGATCTGACACAGGTGGGCCTTAAATTTAAGGATCACACGGATTTTCAAAAAAAGGAGGGAGAACTGCAAAATAATATTGAAAAAAATAAGGCTATTCTCATTGAACGCAAACGTAGACAATTTGTGAAAGATCTGCTTGAGTTCCGCAATAAGATAGCTTATAGCACTTTAGTTGGTGATCAACAAGGTTCAGCGACTGAGAATTTGGGGTCAGGCATAGAGAGTTCGGATACGGAACAATGGTTCCCTATACAGACGAGGAGGGGTCAAGGAAGAGGGAGAAATCGGGGAAGAGGTCGAGGTAGACTTCCTAACTCTAGATCGCATTTTAGAGATACAGGGAGACCAACATCTTATTCAGCACAAGAATGTTTCTCCTCACCCTCACTGACATTACCCCCAACAGACAGAGCACTAAATCAGAGTGGATCTGGCTCCTCTGCTTTATCACATTCCTCTACACAAGCCTCGGTGACACGGGGGGAGACCATAGATACTCCTTTTTTTAGGACAACCAACAACATTGAATACGTATGCCCTGAGAGATCAGGCCCCAATCCCAGCAACATAACAACATATAGGCAAGAAATAAAGGGGGTGGGAACGGAAGAGTTACAGATCCTGAACCTCTGATATATCTTGTCTGAAGCGGAAATTTCCATCCTTTCTAAAGGACTTTCCCATGTTCCTACAAACCATTTGAATTGCTTTAACTGGGTGAAGGACATCAATCTATTTATCAGAAAAGTGAGATGGCATAATATTTTTTCCCAGGTTGATAAAAAAAGATGTATAGAACTAGGATTGGAAGCTGATGATCTGAAGGGTTTTGATGATCTAGTTACGTTGCTGAATTATAATGAGGGCCCCTTTACAAATTTAAAAAATAGGAGTACGAAGGCACCGCCAAAGGTCAGGGGTGATCTTCATCTGGATCTCTTCCTGAACTCTGTTACGAGGGACCTAAAGAATCTTCAGGTGAAAAGGTATTATGAGAACTATACCGTTGATGAAATGAAGGGATTAAATAGTAGAAGCACTCTACACTTCTATTCCGCATAATAAAGGGCTGTACAAGATGTACAGCATTACAGAATCATAACAGGTTTATCATCCAAATGCTTCAGTTTGTGCTGACGCACAATTACTTTGTGTTTGGATCACAGTTCTATCACCAGTTTAGGGGCACCGTGATGGGTAGTCCATGTGCGCCCACGTACGCAAATTTGCTCCTGGGCTGGTGAGAGGACACTATAGTCTTCTCTGAACCACTCTCTCCTTGGACAGACTCCATTTTACTATGGGTCCAGTTCATTGATGATATTTTTATATTGTGGACTGGCACTGAACCTAAGTTCAGAGAATTTATGGAGAAACTCAATAATAATCATATAGGATTGCACTTCACCTCTGAGTTCAAAAGAGACTCCATTGCTTTTTTTGATGTCCTTATTGAGCGAGGAGAGAACTATCAAATCCACACAACCCTGTTTAGGAAAACAACTTTATCCAATAGTCTCCTCCGTTGGGACAGCTTTCATCCGTTGCCTTTAAGAAAAGGAAAACCCAAAGGACAATTCCTTAGGGTTAGAAGAAATTGCTCTGACCCTGGGGAATTTGAGAATCAGCCCATATTCTGTATAATTGATTCAAGCAGAGGGGCTATCCATCGAAACCTTTACAAGAAGCGTGGAAATATGCAAGAACGAGTCCTAGTGTTTCAGTTGTATATTAGCCAGTCATTTTTGTATTGTACAAGAACCCTACGATTTTGTAAAGCGCTTCGGAATATGGTGGTGCTATCTAAATAAATATTATTATTATTATTAACGAGGGAACGCTCTTCCCTTTTTAAACCACGCCAAAAAGAGTCAGAAAATATAATACCTGTAATAGGTACTTACGATTCTGGAGCTGACTCTGTGAGGGAGATTCTGGGACGCTATTGGTCACTACTTAAGCTGGACCCGGACTTAACCAAGGTGATTCCGGATTATCCAGCTATCACGTTTCGGAGAGGACGTAGCCTACGAGATACGTTAGTTAAAAGCCATTTTGAACCCCCATTAGAAAAATCTACTTTTAACTGTGGTCGCTGCAAGGCTTGCAGATTTATTAGATCAGGAAATACGTTTACCAACAGCTCAGGAACCAAAGCATTTAGCTGCAGGGATTTCGCCAATTGTAACACAAGGGGATTAGTATATATGGCACACTGCATTTGTGGACTGAGTTATGTTGGAAAAACATGCAGAGTTTTTAAAAAACGTATCCTTGAACATATGGGCGATATCAGAAATAATCGCGATAAACCATTGGCGAGGCACGTCAATACTCTCCATAAAAATCAACGTGATGTAGTGAACTTTGGTGTAGTTGACCAAGTGATCAATCAATCCATTAGAGGGGGAGATGTGGACAAGTTTCTCAAACAAAAAAAAATACCGCTGGATTTTTACTCTACAGTAGATACAGTGACACCTCATGGCCTAAACTAATCGATAGAATATGAGTGCTTTATTTACTTATTATATACCAGCTATAGTATGTGGATTGCAGGTGCTATAGCGTTACCTATATACACAAATGGGGACGTTTTGAAGGAAGGTAGCCACCTCCTGGAGCACCTTTCCTTTAATAGGCAGATATTATGGGCTGCATATTTTTATTTGAGACACTACCACTCCTCATTGAAGGATTTGGCTCTATGGTTATTTCATATTTATTTCTTATTTATGCCTGTCTCCTGTGTCAGTACCAGAGTGGTTACATTAATATGATACCCGATCATGATTTTCAGCAGGGTATTGGGTAGATCATATAGACATTCCGGTGGTCCAATCATGTGATTTACAGGTCCGATCATGAGACCTGTTCTTGATCATGTGACTGATTACGTCTATTCCCCATCTTCTGAATGGTGAGTGTGGCGTGTTTGTTCAGGCGCATTTAGTTACGTGCCTGGTCACGTGGGACGCCAGTTAGCCAGTATTTAAAGGCGGAACTATTATAGTAAGTCCCGCCACCTCCTCTCACCAGCGGCAATACACCGGTCGGGAGCCTGCTTGCTACACCATGCTGCAGGCTCATATCTGCATCAGAGACACCGGGGCACACAAGTATAAGCCAGTTTTGGCATAACAATCTGAGCTATCATTTGTTTGGGAGGCATATTAAGGTGATACTTTGGGATATGTTAACCATCTTACAAGATACATAGGGTATCATGACACAGTATATGAACCTTTAACAGGTCTTTGAACATCATGGTTGTTTTTGAATATCATTGGGGTCATTTATTATAACATTTTGATGGGAGAATCTTTCCCTTTAGTTTGTTGGTCCCCTGATGAACCATAACCTCAAGGTTAAACGTGTTGGGACCTTGGGACTTTTTGAGTGTTTTTGAAACAACCAATAGTTTTGGAATTAAAGAGAGATTCATTATTGAATTTCCCTTATAAAAAGCACTCTATGTGATATGTGACCAGATTTATACTGAACTGTATACTTGAATTATTCTTATCTGTAAGGTTTGGTTGTTATTTTTCTACACAGACATATTCACTGGTGTGGTGATACGGTTCTAGGAGTAGAGCGGTGGTGGACTTTCTGTATCAGGGCCTCATTAGGGACGGTAGGAGGTTCCTGATACGGGATCGCCCCTATCGGGGCTTCCATTCCGTTTGTAGGTAGGGCCAATAAGAGTAGGGTCCAGATTAGGGAGAGAATTTCTTCCTTACCCTTTGACATCTCCCACCTACTACGGAAGTGGCATTTTATTTAATATTTTTGTTTATATAAGTTTTTGATAGTATATCTTTTTAAATATATCCAATAAAGGCTATGTTTTACTAATTAATTATGTGATATAGTTGGTAGATATAGACCATTATTGACATCTGAGGGTCTGGTGAGGAATTGACCAGAACTGTGATTGGCTTGTTTGAAAGCTGGCTTTCAAATGATACCAAAATCACAGGATTATATCCACTATATCCGAAGATATAGCTGTTAGAAATCGAGTTGGGAGAGAAAGCTGTTTTTACTTTCACTTTCACCTGGGCATTGGGAGCTGTTTTCTAGCAGAATAAAAGTGCTTTTTCTGAACATGGATTATAAACACATAGTGCACACAGGTATGTCTGGGATGTGTTTGCAATCTTCTGTGGGGCAGTGCTGTTAGTTATGTAGGTGAAAATGAGGTGACAGACTCCCATTAAAGGAGTTGTCCAAGTTTTAGTCCTACACATACAACATGCTGCTGAGTATCCTAGCAGGCAGACATGTCACTTAGGGCAGCACTTGTATTCACTCCCTTTGCAGAGCAGGTGGATGGGCAGAGATTGTTGTTATTGCATGTAAACAAAGGCCAGAATAGAACCAGGGAAAAGGGGAAATATATATTTGTTTTGCCTAAAACTTGCTTAGCTTAGTTATATATTGCTGCCCATCAGATTTGCAGTGCTTTATATTATTTTTCATAACTTGGACAACCCCTTTAATATGTATTTTGCAGCAAAATTGATCCATTTTTCAACCCAACAGAAAACAATAAAAAATGTTTTTTTTTTTAAACAAACTTTTAATAAACATAACAGTAAATAAATAAATACAAATCATATAGATATCTGGTGAAAAGAACAGGGATGTGAGTGGTGGGCAGCAAAATATCACCAGTGTGTCCACTTGAAGTTGGAGGCCCTTGGTAGGGTTGTCTAACATAAGGTTCCCTGTCTTGGGTATTAGGTGGAAGGACTGCATCATTAGTGCTGTATTTTGCTGCAGACTAGGTGCCACTTAGGGAAACGATGTAGAAGAGACAGTATGAAATTTTAACTGATCAACAAATCTGGCCAAATCAAATAGCTCTTTTGGTGCTGCACACAGGTGTAAAACTGCTGACATAACGTTGACATGTGACATTCTTCAGGCAAACGTGGAAAGTAGAGGACCAAACTTTTTAACAATGTTTTCTCCTGTTCCTCACTCCTGTTTCTGTTCAGATACCTGAGAATCTATTAGGTCCCGAGTATCCAAAACAGAAACAGGGTGAGGGCGCCCACCCCTTTAAGACCTGTGGAGAAGGTGCCTCTTGCCTGGATTCCTCTGGTCCAGAGACCTCTGCCGTTCGGTTCTCACAAGTGGGTGGTGGTGTTAATGTGGATTCTGGTGCAGCAGAATACCCCTTTTCTTCTAGATATAAAGAATTTTCTTCTGCCTCTTCTGCTAGATTGTCGACAGCTCTGAAGTTACATAAAAACATTACATAATGGTATTAATAATGTTAATAGACAAATAGGATTAGCAGGCTTTTCATCTTTCATAACCACAAAAAAACTTTGCAGATACACAAAATGAATTTTTTTTTAAATATATACTTACGGTTGCAATTCCATAATCAGGTAATTTAATTAATTTTAATTGGTTGGTTTACAGATAGGGCTTCTTTTTAAAACCACCATCTATGTTGTGCCCCTTGGTAAGATTAAAGGGGTTATCTTATTTCAGAAAAATCCCCCCCATGTGCCGGGCCCCTTCATGGTAATAGACTTACCCCGCTCCCCGTGCCGCTCCCCGCTGCTGCTGCTGTTTCTCTCTGCACACCCATGAAAACATCCAGTGTCGGGGGAGCAGCCAATGACAGGCGGGGATGGAGGCAACACTGGATGTTTTCATCAGTGTGCAGGGACAAGCAGCAGTGGCGGTGTGGGGACCAGGAGCGGAGCAGGGAGTGGGGTAAGAATATTCCTACGGAGGGGCCCGGCACATGGGGGGATGTTTCTGAAATCGGATAGCCCCTTAAAGTTCAAACCTAAAAACTTACCTGGCCACGGTATGAGTACCAGCAAGTTTTTATCCTCTTCACTGCCAACAGACTTAATAAGCCAAAATTTTGAAAAAAACATACAGCAGGAATAAAAAAAAGTAGGTTATGTAATGCAATATGTATCTAACATACATTAGGGTATGGCAGCACGTCGACACTGGTTGTGTAACAACTGTTGTGACCTGGATCGCGGGCTCACAGTGTAGAGTTGACTCATGCTACGACCCCATACAAATGAGTTACATATGTATGGTGACTACAAACCCTGAATTGTCAAAAATTCATTGAAGTTGTTTATTATTGCAATTCTGGGGTCAAATTTGCAGCTCACACTATACTCAGGCTGCGACCCCATTTATTTACATGGGATCACCTCTACACTGTGATCATGTGGTCCCTGGGATCATGGCAGCGACAACTGTACCTCAGTGAGGACCTTTGATGTGGGCTTGTGGGCTGGAGTATTTTGTTAGCCAAGTTCCACATTCAACCAGTGTTGTCGCGTAGCCATACCTTTATCATTCCTTGGGTTTTTTTTGCATAATTATAAAAACCAACAAGGTATGATAAGAAACAATAAATCATCATGCACTAGGAAAATCACTTAGTTTATAAAGCAAAAGTTTGCTAACAAACACTATCATGCACTGGGGAAAGCAAATATTTTAATATGCAATACTTAGGAAAAATACCAGATCTTGGAATAAGGGGTCACATACTTTATGATGAAAAAAAAAACATTGTGTACTAGGAAACATACATAGTTTTACCCCTTCCTGCACCTCGATGTACTGTTACAGTACGTCCAGGTGAGCAATAACTTTGTGCACCTGGACTTACAGTTACGCCTAGGCTTTTAATTGTTGCTGTGACACAAGGAAGTGTCATAGCACTGGTGTCTCAGCTCTCATGAACAGCAGGGACTCCAGAGATGCTGGCAAGGGACCAATTAGAATGGACCTCTGCCGACGATAATTCTGATTGGCTAGTCTGTGCAAACTAGCGCAACTTTGCGGGAAAAAAAAGCCAATTACAGTCTCTGATGTTAACAGTTCCTGTCAGTGAAGATCAGAGCCTGTAAGTGCAGCCCCCTCTGTGCCTCCTGCTGCCCAATTTGTGCCCCCTGCTGCCCTCTTTGTGTGCCCTGCTGCCTCCTCTCAGCCCAGATATTATACAATGGTATTGGAGGCTATTCAGGAACTGAGCCACCGCTATCAGCAGCCGGTGTCAGCTGAGTTCTTGCTGGACTGCCAAGGGATTATATCAATCAGCGCACTTTCCAAACTGCATCGAGACACTGTATGGCAAACACATCTGTGTCACGAAGTCGCCTTACTCCGGGTCCCAGTGGTTTAATTATAAACAATATTTTTCTGTGGTGCTTTTGGCCTTGGCTATCAGTAACTACAGGTTTTTAATTATTGATATTGGGGCCTATGGGAGCGCATCAGATGCCGCATTTTTTCTACTTACAGATTGGCTGAACGGCTTAGCACCAACCAGCCTACTCTGCCAGAACCCTGAAAACTGCCCAGATCTGCAGTTTCAATGGCTCTATTTGTGATCATTGCTGACAAGGGATTTGCATTGTCACCCCACATGATGCGTCCCTTTCCAAGGCGCAATTTGGACGACGGAAAGCGCATCTTCAACTACCAGTTGACTAGTGACCGTCGGTATGTGGTGTGTGCTTTTGGGATATTTTACACCAAATGGGTAGTATTTATGTCATCCTTGCAGATGGATCCAGACCATAACACCTTGGTGATTCAGTCTTGTGTAGTTCTACACAACTTCACCAGGATTCACAATGCTTCCTCAGATGCAGACATGGCCCAAAATCTGACATCATTGATTTTGGACCAGACCCACCATTTATGACCTGGAATGGCAGGACTTCCAGTTCAGGAACTATATATGGACTACTTCTGCAGCTCTGAGGAGGTATTACTCTGGCAGATGGAAGCTATTCGTGGCAGTCGTTGATTTCAGCTGGACATTTTTTATCTAGTTAGTTCTCCTGTTGTTTTAGTGTTAGTGTAGCGACCCACAAGAGAATGGGGACTCTTGACGTGGGCTTGGGTATTTTGCTAGCCAAGTTCCACATAAAATTAAATTTAAAGAGGTTGTCCAGTCTCAAAATTAAAATTCTTTTTATGGTCTCCTAACATTCCCCACATGCATACATACACCCCCAATGTCTGTTTTTCAAGTATTTGCTTTGTTTCCCCGTGTTTAAACATGAAATGTGTACAGATATATAGTATATACAGCAGTGTAATGATATATGAGGTACGAGGTATAATAGATGCAGTGTGTACAGATATATTGTATATACAGCAGTGTACTGATATGTGAGGTACAAGGTATAATAGATGCAGTGTGTACAGATATATAGTATATACAGCAGTGTACTGATATGTGAGGTATGAGGTATAATAGATGCAGTGTGTACAGATATATAGTATACACAGCAGTGTACTGATATGTGAGGTATGAGGTATAACACATGCAGTGTGTACAGGTATATAGTATACAAAGCAGTGTACTCATGTGAGATACGAGGTGTAATTTATACCTCGTACCTCACATATCAGTACACTGCTGGATATACTATATCTGTACACACTACATCTAATATACATCATATCTCACATATCGGTACACTGCTGTATATACTATACACCTGTACATACTGCTTCTATTACACCGCACAACAATGATTTTGCTACTGACAGAAAAACATGTGATTTATGCTAAAATGAGCGCGCTGATTCCAAATATGAACTAGGAATTTGCCTAACACATCTAGATTTTAAGTTATACATGCAGAGCCTATTCAGTTATAATATTAACCCCTTCCCGACCAGCGCTGGTGACATGTACGGCGCTGCGGAAAGGGACTTGCTTCCCAGCGCCGTAGTACTACGGCGAGCTGATCGGGCGGGTGCAGGAGCTGTGCCCACCCGATCAGCTGCAGGGGGCCGGCTGTTCCCAGTAGCCGGACCCCTGCTGCGTATGCCCGCATCAATGAAAACACCAGTGCGGGCATATTAACCCTCAGTGCTAACCGCGGCACATACGATGCGGGCGGCAGGAAGGAGAGTCCATCGGGTCCCCACGCTGCTGTGAGGGGGACCCGATGGCTTGGATGGCATCCCGATGCCTTCCTTAGGCATCGTGGCTGCCATCCCTGCGAGCCTGTGAGATCCAGCCCCCTATTACACAGGTAATACACTTACAGCCAATGCATTACAATGCAGAAGTATTGTAATGCATTGTAAAGGGGATCAGACCCCTAAAAGTGAAAAAAAAAGTTTTACAAAAACAATAAAAGTTCAAGTAAAAAAACTTACTTGGGAAAAAACTTTAAATAAAATAAAGTTAAAAAAAATTGTGAAAAAAAGAAAAGTAGACGCTGCATATTAGATATTAGGTATCGCTGCGTCCGTATCGACCGGCTCTATAAAAAAATCACATCATCCACCCCGCCAGGTGAATGCAGTAAAAAAAAAAACAGTGCCAAAACAGCCATTTTTTTGGTCACCTTCCCTCACAAAAAGTGTAATAGCAGGCGATCAAAAGGGCATATTTACCCCACAATGGTACCAATCAAACCGTCATCTCGTCCCGCAGAAATTTAGACCCTACCTAAGACAATCGGCCAAAAATAAAAAAAATATGGCTCTCAGAAAATAGCAACACAAAAACAAGATTTAATTTTGTTCAAAAATTTATTTACTATGTAAAACTTAACAAAAACAAAAATGTTAGACATATCTGGTATCGCCATGTCCGTAACAACCTGTTCTATAAAAATATCACATTATACCCCCCCTCAGGTGAATGCTGTAAAAAAAAATTTACAAACACTATGCAAAAACAGCCATTTATTGGTCACCCTCACAAAAAGTGTAATAGCAGGCGATCAAAAAGGCATAATTACCCCAAAATAGTACCAATCAAACCGTCATCTTGTTCCGCAAAAAAATCTATTTTGTTCAAAAATGCATCTAATGTGTAAAACTTTCCAAAAATAAAAATGTTAGACATATTGGGTATCACCTTGTCCGTAACAACGTGCTCTATAAAAATATTACATGAGATGGCCCCCCAGGTGAATGCTGTAAAAAAAAAATTTAAAAAAACTATTCCAAAACAGCCATTTTTTTCCCTCTAGCCTCACAAAAAGTGTAATAGCAGGCGATCAAAAAGGCGTATTTAACTCAAAATGCTACCAATCAAACCGTCATCTCGTCCCGCAGAAAATGAGACCCTAACTGAGACAATCAAAAATTTAAAAAAAATGGCTCTCAGAAAATGGCAACACAAAAAAAAAGATTTTATTCTGTTCAAAAATAAATCTGTGTAAAATTTAACAAAAATAAAAATGGTAGACATATTGGGTATCGCCGCGTCCATAACAACTTGCTCTATAAAAATATCACATGACTTGCCCCCTCAGGTGAATGCTGTAAAAATAAATTTAAAAATAGTATACCAAAACAGCTATTTTTTTTCACCTTGACTCACAAAAAGTATAATACCAAGCAATCAAAAAATCTTATGTACCCCAAAATGGTACCAATGAAAACGTCACCTGATCTCGCAAAAAATGAGCCCCCGCATAAGACAATAACTCAAAAAAATAAAAATCAATGGCTCCCACAAACCAATCCATCAAAATCTGTGCTGCAAAATCCATATGGCACTCCTTCTGTTCTGAGTCCTGCCATGTGCCCCCACAGCAGTTTACCACCACATATGGGGTGTTGCCGTATTCAGGAGAAAATGGGTAACAAATTATGGGGTGCTTTTCTCCTGTTACCCCTTGTGAAAATGAAAAATTTGGGGCTAAAGCAACATTTTATTGGAAGAAATGAAACTTTTCATTTTCACAGCCAAGTGTTTCCAAATTCCGTAAAACGCTTAGGGGGTCAAAGTGGCAAGTACCACCCTTAATATATTCTTTGAAGGGTGTAGTTTCCAAAATGGGGTCACTTTTTGAGGGTTTCCACTGTAGGGGTACGTCAGGGTCTCTCAATTACAAAATGGTGCCTAAAAACCATTCTAGCAAAATCTGCCTCCAAAATCTGTATGGCGCGCCTTTTCTTCTGACCACTGCCACAAACCCATAGAGACGTTTACCACCACATATTGGGTATATCTGTAAACTGCTGGATCAGAGCAATGTATATTGAGGTTTAGTTTGCTGTTAACCCTTGCTGTGTTGCAAGAAAAAAATTATTAACATGAATAATCTACCAAAAAAGTGAAATTTTGAAATTTCACCTCCATTTTCCTTTAATTCTTGTGGAACACCTCAAGGGTTAACAAAGTTTGTAACAGCAGTTTTTTATCATTTGAGGGGTGTAGTTTCTAAAATGGGGACATTTATGGGTGGTTTCCATTACATAAGCCCCTCAAAATCACTTTATATCTGAATTGGTGCTTAAAAAAATGGTTTTGGAAATGTTGTTGAAAATTTGAAAAATGGCTTCTAACGTCCTAAAAAGTAAAATGACATTTATAAAATGATGCCAACATAAAGTAGACATATGGGGAATGTAAAATAATAACTATTTTTGGAGGTTTTACTATGTATATTGAAAAAGTAGAGAAATTGAAATTTGGAAATTTACAATTTTTTCCACATTTTTGGTAAATTTGGAATTTTTTTTTATAAATAAAAATGAAATATTTTGCCACAAATTTACTACTGTTGTGAAGCACAATATGTGACGAGAAAACAATCTCAGAATGGCTTGGATAAGTAAAAGCGTTCCAAAGTTATTACCACATAAAGTGACAAATGTCAGATTTGCAAAAAATGGCCTGGGCAGGAAGGTGAAAACAGGCCCGGGGTTGAAGGGGTTAATGCATTATATGCTGGAAATATCCCAATGGACATGTCAAGACCTGTCCGGACACACTCAGGCTGATGTCAGCAGTAAGTATATAAGGCAAGCTGGACAGATTGTGATAAGTCATCTGTTATAGTGCTATCAGTTTTGAAACTTAAGATGGATAAATGCAAATGTGTTAAAGATCCGGACAATTTCTGCTACATATGTGGCAAATACACTACTTATGATCAGCGCAAGAATCTGACAAAGCGAGTGCGTCTTGCTTACAAGTATTATTTTGACAGTCAAATTGGAGATCAGTTGGCGTGAGCAGAAAAATCACCAGACTGTTACTTTTGCATGACTAAAATCGTCGGATATTCAAAGAGAAGCAAGTCACAAATTGTGTATCCTGACTGTGAATCTGCTCTTAAACCAGTACCACCAATGTAGAGAATCCACCAATGTAGAGAATCCAGTTCCTGCCCTACCACAGCAGGAACGGCAATTGAAACAGACGGTTCTGATCCAGATGAAGAAGATGTTGATTGTCACGATGTATTTCCTGATCCAGAACAACTGGAGGGTCAGACGCACTTGCTGAGCCAATCAGATTTAGATGATCTGGTAAGAGATTTGTCAGTATCTAAAGAAAAGTCAGAACTGCTAGCTTCTAGACCTCAGGAGTGGAATTTGCTACAACTAGGCACCACAACTTCACACTTTCGTCATCAACACACCAAGTTAGCTGCATACTATGCAATGGAAATCGATGTCTGTTTCTGTACTGATGTAAATGGTCTTATAATGGAGTTAGATGGTACACGTGTTCCCGATGAATGGAGGCTATTAATAGACTATAGCAAAACAAGTTTGAAAGCTGTCTTGTTACACAATGGTAATGAAAAACCATGTATTCAATAGGCTCATGCGGTTGGAATGAAAGAGACCCATGCTTCTATGGAGTTAATTTTGAAAAGCAAAATTTAGTCAACTAAGAGAGGCCATAGGCCTAACTAACTGGGACTAAATCCTCAAAAATAAAAATACAGCCACAAAATGGGAGATTTTTAAAAGCATCCTAATATCTAATTGTGAGAGGTACATACCTTATGGGAATAAAAGGTTAAGGAACAAGAAAAAACCAATGTGGATAAATAGAACTGTAAAGAAAGCAATAAATGACAAACAGAAAGCATTTAAATCACTAAAACAGGAGGGGAGCGAGGAAGCATTGAAAAACTATAAAGAAAAAAATAAAATATGTAAAAGACAAATAAAAACAGCCAAACTAGAGACCGAGAGATTAATTGCCAAAGAGAGTAAAACTAACCCTAAAATGTTTTTTAACCACTTCCCATCCGGGCCATTTACCCCCTTCCTGACCAGGCCTAATTTTGCAAATCTGACATGTGTCACTTCATGTGGTAATAACTCTGGAACGCTTTTACTTATTCAAGCCATTCATTGATTGTTTTCTTGTGACACATTGTACTTTGTGTTAATGGTGAATTTGAGTCAATATATTTTACCTTTATTTATAAAAAATCAAAAAATATACAGAAAATTTTGAAAAAAATCACAATTTTTTAAATATTAATTTCTCTGCTTTTAAGTTGTATAGGGATATCTAATAAAATTTTTATTAATGAACATTCACCATATGTCCACTTTATGTTGGCATAATTTTGGAAATGTAATTTTATTTTTTGAGGATGTTAGAAGGCTTCGAATGTTAGATGTAATTTTTAAGATTTTCATTTCAAAATTTCCAATAGTTAATTTTAAAGGACCTTTGCAGTTCTAAAGTGACTTTGATGGGCTTAAATAATAGAAACCTCCCATAAATGAACATATTTTAGAAACTACAGCCCCCAATGTAATCCAAACTGATTTTTACAAAGTTTGTTAACCCTTTAGATTTCCCACAAGAATTAAAACAAAAGGAAGGTGAAATTTAAAAATAAATATATTTTTTTTGCAGATTTTCAATTTTTAATTCATTTTTCCTATAAGATAGCAAGGGTAAATAGCAAACCAAACCTGAATATTTATCTTCCTGATTCTAAAGTTTGCAGAAACACCCCATATGTGGTTGTAAACTGCTCTGTGACCGGCAGTAATGAGATGGAGATAGTACAAGCATTTGTGATGGCTTTGACAGCTTGTCAGAGTGATCAAAAGCCTGGAGGCCAGGAAAAAAGGTCTCAGGTTAAAGCTCCATGTTCTTGGCTGTCAGGAGGCAGCTGAGTCATGGAGCTTCTATGTACAGGTGCTGCACACAGGGGGCAAAGCTCAAGGACGTTTTAAAATGTCCATTCAGAGATAGAGATCCACTACCAGGACGTTTATAGTCAATGGGCAGAATGGAAGTGGTTAATTATATAAATGGTAAAAAGTATAAACCTGAAGTTGTCGGCCCCTTAGAGAGTAATGAGGGGGGAGTTGCAGAGAGCGATGAGGAGAAAGCAAAGCTACTAAATATCTTTTTCTCCACTGTATTCACTGAGGAAAATAAACAGTCAGATGAAATGCAGAATATAAAAGTAAATTCCCCATTAAAAATACCCTGTCTGACCCAGGAAGAAGTAGAGTTGCGTTTTAAAAAGATTAAAATAGACAAATCGCCAGGACCGGATGGCATACACCCCCATATCCTAAGAGAATAAAGTAATGTCATCGCCAGACCCTTATTTCTAATATTTAAGGACTCTATACTGACAGGGAGTGTTCCACAGGATTGGCGCATAGCAAATGTGGTGCCAATATTCAAAAACGGTCCAAAAACAGAGCCCGGAAACTATAGGCCGGTAAGTTTAACATCTGTCGTGGGTAAACTGTTTGAGGGTTTTCTAAGAGATGTCTTGTAGCCAATACTTAATATATGCAGATGATCATGAGTCTCAAATCTTGCTTGAATCTAATTATACCACCTAAATAAGACCCTTTAAAACATATATATTTTATTAAATCCAATTAAAAAATCAAAGTTCATATACTAATTGCACAAACAAAAAACATTAATGCTGCACATTCCACATCCAATTGCTTGATCAATGTGACAAAAAATCATTAGGGGGTGAGTATGAGTTCTGGCCCTGTTATAGCCCTTATATAGAACTCTGCCCAGGGACATCCCCATGTGGTAGGGATTCCCTGTCCTCGAGCCTCCCCTAAATGGACCCTATAAGGCCCTAAAAAAACTCATACTGATGCATAAAGCGTCCCCAACGCGTTTCCCCCAATCAAATGGGTTCATCAGGGGGGATACAAGCTTATAGTCACACAGAGAGTTGATATATATAAATAGTGCACCCTATATTAGGGATCAATATAAATCACACTATCCAGATAGCTGGTATAGATCTATGCGATACAGGAGAGATACCACTGTTTATAAGGGCCGGCAGGAAACAATCACATAATCCATCTTCAGATGGTCATCTGAAAAACAGTGTATACAGAGATCACACTCAATCCTAGCAAAATATCACATTGCCAGTGTATAAATACCTCTGACACTTACCCTTCTATGTGGTCCTGCTCGATATGTATCTCCCCTGCTCCCAGCAAGTTGTATTCCACTGAACCGGAAGTTCCGGTCACCTGATCGGACCGGGGTCACGTGGGATCGGTGTTTTGAGCACGGACATACGTGCGGCTTGAACATAAAAGAGGGGAATTTTCTCCCAGCAAGTTGTATCGCTTGCTGGGAGCAGGGGAGATACATATCGAGCAGGACCACATAGAAGGGTAAGTGTCAGAGGTATTTATACACTGGTAATGTGATATTTTGCTAGGATTGAGTGTGATCTCTGTATACACTGTTTTTCAGATGACCATCTGAAGATGGATTATGTGATTGTTTCCTGCCGGCCCTTATAAACAGTGGTATCTCTCCTGTATCGCATAGACCTATACCAGCTATCTGGATAGTGTGATTTATATTGATCCCTAATATAGGGTGCACTATTTATATATATCAACTCTCTGTGTGACTATAAGCTTGTATCCCCCCTGATGAACCCATTTGATTGGGGGAAACGCGTTGGGGACGCTTTATGCATCAGTATGAGTTTTTTTAGGGCCTTATAGGGTCCATTTAGGGGTGGCTCGAGGACAGGGAATCCCTACCACATGGGGATGTCCCTGGACTGAGTTCTATATAAGGGCTATAACAGGGCCAGAACTCATACTCACCCCCTAATAATTTTTTGTCACATTGATCAAGCAATTGGATGTGGAATGTGCAGCATTAATGTTTTTTGTTTGTGCAATTAGTATATGAACTTTGATTTTTTTAATTGGATTTAATAAAATATATATGTTTTAAAGGGTCTTATTAGGTGGTATAATTAGATTCAAGCAAGATTTGAGACTCATGATCATCTGTATACATTAAGTATTGGCTACAAGATATGTTTTGAGAAGTAAAATGGCCAGCTTTTTGTCTGGAACTGTGTTTACAGAGGCGTTAATTAAGGAGGCTAAGGATATATTTTCAGACAAAGAAATCCCTGGTTTGGTATCTACATTGACATGCAAACGAGCATTTAAGGACCTATACACGGGGTATCAGGAGAATATCAAGTCGTGGTGGGAGGTCAAGTTGATAGAAAGTTATTTAGATAATCAAATAGTTCCCAAAGGACTACGTATTTCACTGACTCCGACAGCACGTATTGCTTCTTCCTCTCTGACCAACAAGTGGGAGGAGGAGCTAACACGGAGCTCTCTCAATTTAATGAGGATTTTACTTGAGGAGGAGAAAAAACAATTTGACACTACCTCAGCAAAGTTACAGGAGTTGATTGAGGCGGCGCTTAAATTTAAGAGTGACGAAGAATTCAGTAAACGTGAGTCCTCATTACAAACGTCTGTTGAGAAGTTTCAAAACCTCTTGAAAGAACGTAAACATAGACAGTTTGTGAGGGATTTAGGTGACTTTAAGGAAAACAGAGCATATATACAGACTAAGAATAACAACATACCCTCATCGGCGTCTGAAGCCTCATCTTCTGACCCCGAAAACTCGGATTTTGAGACACTAGGGGATCAGAGGAGAGGGGACTGGGAACGTGGTGCTCCAGCGCCTAGGAGACAAGGGAGGAGATGGCAGAGATGGAACAGACAGAGAGGAAATTTGAATATAAATTATCAACATGTTCCTCCACAACCCCCTTCTATTTCACCATATGGAGGCAGTATTGCACCTATGCAGTCCTCCTTGTCCTCTTCCTCCTCTTCTTCTTTTTTAGAGAAACAATAGGCCCCATATCAATTACGGGAATGGATAAAAACTCAGACAAACCAGGGACTATCTATGAATTACAAATCATAAACTTGACATCTCGGATATTTACTAAAACCGAAACAGATGTATTGAGTAAAGGGTTATCATTTGTTCCGACGACTAGTTTTCATCTTTTCACGTGGGTAAAAGACTTACATCGTTTTTGTAGAAAGCTAAAATGGTACAAATTTTGTAAAAACAACAACCGTCAGACCTGTCAGAAGTTAGGTATTAATGAAAAAGATTACCCAGATTTAGAACTACTGATGGACTTATGGGAGGAGGGGGCTCGCAATCCGGGCAAAGGCCCATTTACAGAATTATCACCCAAGAGCAGGAGAATGACACCTAATTTTAATTATGAACATGTAGACATCTTTCTCCAGATGGTCATCTCTGATCTTGAACATCTAAGTGTTGGCCCTCCAGGTAGCTTCAATCTGACTCGTGAAGAAGGGGAGGCACTTAGATCACTGGAGAGGGATAAGTCAATAATTATAAAGCCTGCAGATAAGGGTGGTAATCTGGTCATCCTCGACCATAATTTGTATCGTGAAATGTGCCGGGATTTATTAAAAGATAGAAAAAGCTATCAGGTACTAGAGAGGGATCCCACTGAATCATTCTTATTGGAGCTAAAAAATATCCTTGAAACGGGTCTTGGTACACGTGTAATAAACAGGACGGAGTTTAATTTCATGTTACCTGAGAAACCCAGAATAGCAACTTTTTATGGGCTCCCGAAGATTCATAAGGGGGTGAACCCCTTGAAGGGACGACCAATCGTCTCAGGGGTTGGCTCCCTTATTCAAAATAGTGGGGTATACCTAGATAAGGTGCTCGGAGAGTTTGTGACCGCTCTCCCTTCCTACACGAGGGATACTATGGACTTTCTCAACAAAATCAACACGTTGATTATAGAACCATCATGTTGGCTAGCAAGCATTGATGTTGAGTCACTGTATAGCTCAATCCCACATGAAAAGGGACTGGGAGCAGTGGCATATTATCTAAGCACTAGAGGTACTCAGTTTCGGTTCCATAATTCATTTATTCTACTACTACTGCGGTATGTTCTCACCCATAACTTCTTCATACTTGATGCACGGTTCTACCACCAGCTCAGGGGGACTGCTATGGGGAGCCCTTGTGCCCCCACATATGCAAATCTCTTCCTGGGCTGGTGGGAGGACAAAAAAAGAAGGATACATCGGTGGCTAGTCATATGAGAGAAGTCCATGGGGGTGACCCAAAATTGATGAAATTCTCAGTACTGGAGATGGTATCTCAACCGTTACGCGGAAGTGACTGGGACCGAAGGATCCTGCAGAGAGAAACTGAATGGATCTATAGATTTCGATCCCAGTCCCCTCTGGGGTTGAATGAACGGCTCACGTTTAGCTGTTTTTTATAAATAAATAAATATATTCCGTTATGTCCTTCGTTGGAATTCTGTACTTGGTTCCTTAGCTGAGCCAGTGGTGCGAGAAGCACCCAAAGTATTAATCTTGAACAGATTGGCGCTATTGTACCAAGTTGCGCCAATCTGTACAATAATATAAGTATTGGGTATCATATGTCAACACTACCTTTTATGGATATAGATAAAATATATGTGTATTTGCATAAATAGAATCACGATGAAATGCAATATATGGTTAATCACAGTGGAACCAGATATGCTGAATGAATCATTAAATGTTTACCATTGACCCATCTGTATAGAAAACAATAGGGTATTATGTGCCAGTAGTTTCAAGCCCTCTAGAAGTATGGAGTAAGCGCATGTGACCATTGGAATTCCTGTATCGGTGGAGATGCGTTCCAACGATGCATTCCACTGAACCGGAAGTTCCGGTCACGTGATCGGACCGGGGTCACGTGGGATCGGCGTTTTGAGCGCGGACATACGCGTGGCTTGAACATAAAAGAGGGGAATTTGGGAGCAGGGGAGATGCATACCGAGCAGGACCACATAGAAGGGTAAGTGTCAGAGGTATTTATACACTGGTAATGTGGATGGATTATGTGATTGTTTCCTGCCGGCCCTTATAAACAGTGGTATCTCTCCTGTATCGCATAGACCTATACCGGCTATCTGGATAGTGTGATTTATATTGATCCC